>QEOT01124314.1:70875-141140 GCA_003123785.1 Pterocarya stenoptera | reverse complement strand
TTTTTTTTTTTTTTTTTTGCTTAATTTGGTTTAATTCCTAGTCCATATCAATTTTGATATCATTGTTAGATTCTCCATATTCTCCGAACTTTATTGATATATGTATTCATTCATTTCTTTCAAAAATTGTTTCGGGCTTCTAGCGTTGTGCTTTGTTTCAAGTTATTACTTCTGGTCATTTGATTGCTAGGTCCACAAGAGAATTGATGAGATCGAGAAGAGAAGGATAGTGCTTCACAAGAGAATTATGAGAATGCTGTTGGGAATCTAATGGACTTTTGGGTCATGTAATATGTGTTGTAAATTGTGTAGTAACTGTTGTGTTTGTACACTATGTCAATACCTCTTGCTGATGGATTTTGGTGTTGGTGTTTGACGTTGGTTTCACTGTCATGTATAGATGTCAGATGAAGAGTTCGGGGATAAGGATAAACCTTATTTTGGTCAATCTGGCTGTAGTTCCGGTGAATGAATATTTGCTTTCTTAAAACTTTGTGTGCACTGCATGAATTAATCTGGAGCTTCAGCCCCACGCAGCCACTTTAGGCAGGAAGCTCGCAAGTCTGCCACCATACTTTACTAGATTAGAATTTCAACCTCAATTGTGGTCTTCTCACCACCCATTTTAGTATCATGATATTTGTGGCTCCATTCTTCCTTATATATTTTGCTTTAATTTAATAAAATGTTGCTCCTATGGTTACTGTTTCTCTGACATCTAAACAATTCAAATTGTTCGACATTATCTAAGCAAATATTGTGTATTTCCCATTACTTTGTTTGTTCCCATATTACCCGATCTATGAGACTGTACACTTTCTTGAGTCTCAATTACTGGTTAGCCAAATTGAGTTCCACTAAACTCCAAAATTAAATGGGGAAGGCAATACAAGAAAGCTGACAATGAGATATTATTGATGGGATACTTGGGGCATGAGAGACACAGCTATGGTCCCCTACCCTGTCAAACTATGTTATCCAATCTAAAACTCAAAAGCCTTAACACAAAGTATTTCCACGCTCAAGAGACACCTCTTTGCTTTCCATTACCGAGTTGTAATCTGGTCAATATTTTCCAACATGTTAACATAGAAGTCGCAATACAATGATTTATAAAAAAAAGCTCACCTTGCTGCAAATACAACAATTTTCATCCACCTATGCCAAGTTAATGCCAAACCAGGACAGGCCCTATTCATATCAATTAAATTTGGAAAATAAAGAAATTAGCATTATTTAATTAAAAAACATTTGTAAACTTCCATCTTCAGATGGTCAAACCTACTACTATGCAATTGAATTTCCAAAGACCTATTTCGCATCAATTCATAGACAAAAAATCTCGTCTTACAAAAAATCTTGTCTTACAAAAAATCCAGTGTTGCAAAAAATATAGTCCAGTGAATGCAGCAACCCATTTTACCATAAATCTAGTCTTGCAAAAAATCAATTTTGCAATATGTATAGACAATAAATCTAGTATGAATGCAGCAACCCAGTAGAGAAATTATATTTGGATATTAAATAAGACTTAACAAATCAACCTCATTGTGCAAATCCAAATGATACTCGATCTCCCTCTCCGCGTCCCGACTTTCACAGTTACATTTCTTCACTGCAACAAGGTTCAAAGATTTTTTCCATTTAAATGCATTTCCCATTTACAATAGTAATCTTGTATAGAAAATTATTTGAAGGATGGTGCTACAATGGGGGAAAACTTCTTACCTACCAGAACTGCCAGATTCGACACCGAGTGGGGAGCTTCTGGCCGAGGTAACGACGAAACTCAACAAGCCGATCAGGCGGAGAGAGAGACACGGAGGAACCTCTAAGAAGGAGGTGGAGAAGAGAGAGAGAGAGAGGAGGAGAAGAAGAAGAACGATTGCAAGAGTTCGCCTTTTTTTCTCTTCGGGTCTAGACAGTATTTCATTTTTAAAAAAATAAAGCTGCTGCCGTGTCATCTTCGTGCGCTGATTGGTACACCAAAATGCATGTACACGTAGAAGAACTGTCCTAAAATTTTCCGTCAGCAAGCGTGTACAAAAGAGTGCACGAACTTGTCTGCACGAAAATATAAAATTTTTCAATAATATAACGTACAGTTTTGAAATATATAAATATCCTGCACTTATTTTTAAAAAATAAAATTTATTATTAAAAAAATAATTTTATTTTCATATAAATTTTATATTTATTCATTTTATTTCAAAATAATTATGCAATTTTCACAATTGTAACTAACATTTCTATTAAAAAAATTGTGACACAAGCTTGATAACTAATTTAGGACCACCTTATAAATATGGAATTATTTTTTTTTTTTGCGCTTTTAAATAAGGTACTAAAATTTTAATAGCTGGATATAAGACTTAGAATAGATTACTAGTTCTCCCAATATATTAGATGATTTTGAATTTTCTGAATATATTAGTAAAGATTCTGGCTTCTTAAGACTTCAGAATGAATGAGGGAAATTTGTTAGAGTTACCCAGAAATCACCTAAAATCAGAGCTGCAGTATTTAGGAAAAATAAACATCAAGAGGCTATCGAGATCTCAGGGCTAAATCAAGAAAGATTTTTCTTTGATGACAGAATTTACAAGCTATTCAACCTCGCTAGTCTGCGAGAAAAATCCTAGAAGTTATCGACCATGAGACTGCTGACTTCCCATATATGTTTTAGGAACCTTCCAAAAATCAAGGCCATCACCTATGCTAGTATGTTTCTAATAAAATTATTAAAAAAAAAAAAAAAGGGTATGAGAAACCTCACAACCTCCAACTTAATTTTAGGTTGTGTTTGATTGTTTAATTAAATTCAACTCATTTCAATTCATCTCAAACTCATAATTGATGGAACTCATTATTTTTTCAATTTTTCATCAAAAAAATTAAATTTATTTCAACATATTTTATACATTTAACCTAAAAAGTAAAACTCATCTTAATGAGATATATAAAATATTATTATTTACAACTCAATTCAAATCATCCCAACATCCAAACGTAGCCTAATTTTTCGAAATTCAAAGAAAAGCCACAATAGCCTCCATACGTGCTTTGTGCCCTCGGTCTCTCTTCTTCCTACTAAGGATTTCTTGCCACCAAACAATCCCTACACCTTAGGTAAATTGCACCCTCTACAAGTGTCGTCTTGCCTTTCTTTAAGTATCGGTTTGATCCCTCTAAAGCATCAAACTGTAGACTGCCAAAAGCAAGAAATACGTCATTAAGTTCTATCAAATAGTCACGTTGACAACAAATCCAAAGTGAGTATTCCCTATTTTGTTTATGTAATTCGAACCATATGGCGCATCTCATACTATTTGTCTTCCAATAACCCTCACACTCTCAAGTCCCTCACCACAAATTCGAAATTGAGCCATAGACACTACTAGAACTCTGGTAATAGTCATTCAGGAAAAAATACCTATTTTATGTGTGGTGTGTCCGAATGTATGCAATAACAAACTCCATATTTCGTTGCCTAAGTTTAAACCTTAAAAATTGTCATCCTCATCAACTGAAAAACACATATCACAACTGCTTAAGTAAAGACTTCACTTTCATACATCAAAACTTCCATGTCCTAAGCATTACAAAAACTCTTATGTTATATTATGAATGTTTCAACATAAAACTCATATAGTAGCAACTTTGTAGGGTGTAGCTGATGGTTAAACACCCATAAATTTCCTCCAACACAACCTTGGGTTGGACAATGTGAGGTTATACCCAACTTCTAAAATCATAAAGAATCAAGGTTGTTGCCAACAACTCAGACAACCCTTAGAATCTTATCATTACCTAGTATTGCATGAAAAATGGCTTAAAGACAAGCATAACAGATTCTTTTACATGCTAATTTGACATCATAGGCTTGACACACACAAAACTTATGCTATCAAGAGCCTGTCAAGCAACTCGACAACTTCAAATATCTAGTAAAACCATGGTTTCTTATGTTTGACATATCTAGATGTAAGGGACACTCCCAAATCAGATGCATACGACCTACAAAATGTATTTACCATGTTTTTATGTGTAGTTTCACAATCCAAAAAAGCTAAATATCTTAAAAGGTAGAAATTTCAATATATTAAGTACAAGAATGAACGAAATTTCCTCAAGCCATCGCTTCTTACATATTTGATATGTCAAGTTTGATTAGTTCACTATTTTGTAACAAATACATAGTGCATGAGTTAGTGTCTAGAAATGAAAATGTCTAAAATCGTATTCATATCCAAAATATGGCATGTATAGTTATTTGAAAGATTTATCAAAACTCTCTAAATTTTTAAATGCAATTCTTGTTAACAATTTCAAATGGCTCTAGATGTCAAATTTGAGCATGTTATTATTTGTTATACTAAAAGCTCTAGAATCCCTTATAATACATCAAAAAGGGTAGTTGTTGGCAACTCCAAGTGGGCCAAATAAACAATGGTTTGAGATTTACATGTATTATAACTTATGAAAAATCATGAGAGCATGTCTACATGTGTATGCACATTAGTAGTGAAATATAAGAGTAGATATACATAATCTAAGGCTAGTTTTGCTCACTGCCACTAGGAAGACAACAAGCACTCTACGAAGTATAGGTTCATATTTGACATGCTTAGTTGTTTGTCAAAACTACGGAGAAAAGGTAAGTGTCATGATCATACTTTTAATGAGTGTTATCATTATTTTGATTTGAGTGAAAAAGTATTGTTTTCCCTATGACATGTAAAACCATATTCATTGTTAAGGCCCTTTCCATGAACCTTTGATGAAATATGACAATTTGCTTGTGGATGCAACATTACATATGGTATGATGAATTTGTTATTTGAAATGAATGTCATGTCATGAATATACTCATATATGTTATGCTTATTGATTGTCATAAATGGATGATATGTCATGATAACCATGCTTATATATATTAATATGCCCATGTTTAGTGCCATGCAATTCATATGAATATGACATACCAATAAATATGACATGTCATAAACATAATGAAGTCATTATGGTTCCAAGCATAATTGATATGAACCTGCGGGAAAATGAATCTCTTGAACTCACAATCAAATTGAAAACTTACCCAAAAAAGTCAAACTCAAGTCAATGGATGGTGAATCTAGACCCGATGAGAACTCGTTTCAAGAACCTAGATTATATTAAAATCTAGACCCATTAAAGAACCCGTCGCAAGAACCCAGATTACAAGAAGGAATGCCACAAAGGTTGTGATTTACCTTTGATAAGTTTAAAAGTTCAATAAAGAATAAGAGGAGTAAAACTCAACTCACAATGAATAATTCATCAAATTTCATAAACTTATTAAAATGAGGCTACAAGGAGTATTTAAAACTAAAACCTAATTGAAACCCTAACTCAAAATAAACCCTTGCTTCCAAAAGTACTCTAGGATGAACAGTGTCGCGGCTACAGTACCGTGCTAAAGTGATCGCTACAATACCTCTCTTTAAACCCTAGTTTCTAACATGTAACTTTCCAAATAAGCCCTTGGCCAAAATACAAGGACTTCCCAAAAATCCTAGTTCGTAAAAAATTAGACATATGTAGGTCAAACATCTAAAGTTCAATTATTCTAAACTAATAAAATAAGTCTTTTAAATGATTTAAACAATTTGAAAGCCTTCAAGTGCCCAAGGCCTTTAATTCATGTTATTGCCCTCTTCCATAACCTGTATCAAATGATTCAAAATTGGATCTTCATCCTTCAAGCCCATTTTGAATGTTGGGCTCTTGCTTGACTCGTCCCAAGCAGATTGCATCTATCTTGCATTGCTTTCTTGATCTTCTTAATTCTTAATCTTGTAATATGCCCATATGGAACTTGCAAACAATCTTTAAAACTAGGTCCATTTTGGTTCCCATCAATAATGACAAAAGAAGATAAGAAAGTAGCCATATAAACAATAAAAAACCTTTAATGCTTGGCCTAATGTTATCATGGGTGGATGTGGCTAAGTGTGATTCATCATTTGTCATGTTATGATTTATGGGGTCAACGACAATCGCACCGATACACATTTATTATGATGACTATTGTGCAAGTGAAAGACAAAACTAACAAGTCCTGCATGGAAGATATTAAATGTCAATCATTCAATCATCCTTGCTACATGAATTTCCATGATTACTTCTTAAATTCTTTATATGTTACTATTGAATGATCCACATGCTATATATGAGTACAATTATGCATGAAAGTTTCCAAGGTAAAGCCTATTGTTAAGTTTATTGTATGATATGTTGTTTGCGAAATCTTCGATTCACTTTTTTTAATGTTTTAGGGAATGTTTGGAAACATTTTTAATCACATCTCATTTCCTTTCTAAATATCATTCAAATACAAATACTTTCAAACGAATTATTATAACTTTTTCAAACTAATCATTATAACTTTTTCAACTTTTTAAATAAAAAATAAAAAACAATTCAACTTTTTAAAATCTAAAAAAAAAATCATATTAAAAAATCATAATCTAAAAATATTTTAATTTTATAATATTTTTTATTTAATTTGTTTTCTCTCCTATTTCTCAAAACCAAATAAATACTTATCTAAAACTATCTCACCACAATTCACAAATCATTTTACTGTTATTCACAAAATTCTTATCTCATCTCATTCCCAAACATCCTCTTAATGTCTCAAGTGATGATAATGTAGACACCGAGTAGGAGGGCCGCGAGTTAATTTATTTTACTAAACTCTTAGATCTTAAAACTAAGTGTTATTGCCACATAGGATTAGTTTACATTTTTACCTTATTACATCATTATGTTCAATTTTATGAGAGATTTTCATATAAATTGATTTTATAATTCAATAAAATCATCAAATTTTTATGATCTCAAATCTCTTTATTGAACATAAAGTTATATAAGTTTGTAACATTTCTAACTTATAACTGGGATGTTTCAATTAAAGTTTTTCAAACAATTGTAGTAAACAATGAAAAACACTAATAGTGAATAGTGAAAAGTTTTTCAAAAATATGTATCTCTCTGCTAGTGAACAGTAAAAACAAATAGTGAATAGTAAAACATAATGAACTGTGAACAGTATCACTTTTCCATTCTTTTTCGAATTTTTCAGCTAACAAAAAAAATTAGTGGGACCCACTACAAATATATATATTTTATAATATTTAAATATGTTTATTAATATTTTTTAATTAATAATAAATATTAATTTTTTAAATATATTCATAACTATTACTCAATAACGATTAAATGATTTTCAATTATTGGTGGGGCCCACCCTTTTATCAAATCCCAAAAAATAAAAACTATCTCATCTCATCTTAACTCAAAAATCTCACAACTATTCAAAATATTACATCTCATTTTATTTGAACTGTATAACCAAACAAGGTCTAAAAGATGCTATAATGTTTGTCGAAAATTTAGCCAGAGAAACAATAAAGGATGCCCATTTAGTAGATGGAGTGATTGACAAGATCTTTCCTAATCCTTTTCGTCACTAGTACTAGTAATTGAATTATCTTGGGTTTTCTTATATCCTCTTTTCAATAATGTCAAATGTGAGACAATACAATGTCAACCAAGAATGTTTGAAACATAACGGTTTATGGATCCATGTGATCCTATTTGCTTATTAAATCACAACTTGTCTTAATAGCTTGCAATTTGTTTCAGAGGTGGGAGCCTCTAAATGATGTATGACCAGAGACTTTGCCATGTCAAATTGTTACTTGATAGCTAGGTGTGACACATTTTAAATTGTTCCTTTAAATAATAAAACTTAGAATAGAAATAGCATTTCTCTACTCTTTTATCTAATCTGGCTAAAGATTTCTGGTTAAGTTACCTATTAGTCTTGCTGTTGGTGACAAGATTAGTAGATATTAGGGATGAGTCCCACTTATTCAATAGTTTATTCCCTGTTGCAGTGCCAATAAGACTCAAACTTCATTGACTAGTCTGATTGCTTCATATATGGCTGCCATGTGGTTTCGGGTGTTTCCTAGATAATCATATAAAGCTGTGGAAACAACCAAAACATTTCTTGATAGTAACAGTTTATATTCATGTACAATTTGCAGGTCCAAGAAATGGAGGACAAAGTGGAGTCATTCTTTGACCTATCTTTGATCAAGAAAATGAGATGCCTACAGAAGTAAATGGGCCAAATGGCCAACAAAAATATACAAGAAATGGCATTAAAGTTACAACACAAGTTGTAGGCCTTAACTTGTAATTTGTTGAACAGAAAATTGAAATGATGTGCACTTTTTTTTTTTTTTTTTTGCATTCTTTCTCTATTTGTAACTGGAATCCAAAGAAAAACCCATATGAAATGATGGACTCCAGTCATAACACAAATAAAATACCAAATTTAACCATCAGTTGATTGGATTTTCATTTTCAATGTGTATATATGGGGTGTGTTAAGGACGTGTTCCATTATCCACTAAAGTCCTCTGCCTGCAACAACTAGAGATTGTGGCACAGTGTGTCTGGGGGCACCTCCAATACCTAAGTCAGTGATGTGTGAAAGAGTTTACCATTTAGAATATGGTTCAATAAGTAAGTTACCTACATTCGTTACCTTCTTACGATATATATAGGTGCAATAGATCATCGATAAATACCAATGATGGTTATTCCCTTAGGTCTGATCTTCTTGTTGCCCTTATCACCCTATTCATTTTACATGATCCTCATCCCTGAAGATGTAGAGATCATCCCAACTCCTTGGGTTGCTTATCTGTTATGTAATGCTCGGCGATTACCAAATAGAATCGTGTAGGCCCCCAAGACCTACTGAACAACCTTGTTCCCGCCACCAATTGGGTTAGGCCTCCAAACTGGGCCTACTCCCTATAAAGGGCTATAAAGGTCTTTCCAGTTACTCCGCTAATTCCTTTTGCTTGGGTGCGAAGGGAATTGAACAATTGGCGGCGCTATCCTGCTTGTAGCTTAACCTGCGCCATAATGTTACTGACAGACCATTGCTTTGTCTCCTCTAAATGCATAACCATCCACGCTTCGACGGTTACATGAAGACATGGTAGTTATAAAATGGCTATTAATTGAATAACGCCCTCTTTGGGGGGGACTCTTGCACATACCCTGCTAGCTGATTCATTTTTCGGGGGCTTCGGAGATTTCAAAAGTTAGGCACCTTTGCGACACGTGTCTCCCAAGTTCAACGAAACCTCCCTTTCCGTTCCATTACCAGATCATGTAATGATACCGTTGTCATCCCCCATTGATTTCCCCTCTCGATCATGTAATTGTCGCTCTGCTACCTCTTCGTAATCACCTTTCTACTTTTTTTTCTCTTTTCTCTCAATTCGCATATTCTTGTGTTTTCCCTCTTCTTCCCCGATACTTCTTTGTTCTCACTATGAAACCCTAGCTCCCCTCGATTCTTGATGGCCCAACAAGGTTCTTCTTGGCTTCCTACCCACAACACTCTTTCGTTGGCTCCTAAATCATCCATCCAAAGAGATGTTCCTTATTTCGAAGGTGTTGTTAGAGCTCGATTCTCACCAACAAGGAACTCACTAAGTTAAGGACTTTTTATGGGATTCCTGAATTCGTGGTTCTTAAAGTCCCACTAAGGTGCCGTCACTGACGAAGGCTTTGAGAAAGTGGCATTACTAGCTTGCGCTTTTGTGCATGGCCTTCGACTTCCCTTCTGTTGCCTAATGTGTGACGTTCTTGATTTTTGAAATTGGCTCCCGCTCAACTTCATTCCCATACTTGGAGGGTTCTTTTGTGCAACTATATCGTGTGGTAGATGGTTCTGGAGTCTACAATGGAAGAGTACCTAGACTTGACTGCCCGAGAGTTACTTACGATTTACTCAATTAAAGGCTCCACTGTCAACATTTGTAGTTTTCGTACGCGCTTAGGATAGCTTGTGCAGTTTGAATCCCGCCATTCCAATGCCAAACAATTGCAAAGAAGTTCCTTTTTGTCTCCAGTAACGGTTGGCAATTCCCTAACCATAAGGCCTTAAAGGGCGAATTCATTGTCCATGCCAATTGGCGTAGAGTTCCTAATGACAAGGCAATGGCAGTCCCTCTGTCGGAGTGAGAACAAGCTTGCATCAACATGGTCCTTGTTTTGATCAAGGAGAATGAATACGCCATTTGGACCGAGGTTCTTTTAACTCCAACAAAAATTGACCTTTTTTGGGTGATGCCCAACTGCTCAAGTGTGAGTGTGGTCGACTATTTTTTACAAAACCGATGGCCTCTCCTAAGAAGAGACATGCCCCTTCTCCCGCTATGAAAATCAACAACCGTTCTCGCTTGATGTAGGTTGCTGACCAAGAAGAGGAGGATTCCCCTTGTCGTGGGGATATTGAAGCGCCCAAGCCTCTTCTAAGACAGGGCCAAGGTGATGAAGCGCCCAAGTCGCCTTTGACCCAGGGCCAAAGTGACGCCATGGCGAGTGTCAAGGCTTCTATTCGTGTAGGCAACCATCCTTCGCCGACCTCCCCTTCCACCATCGCACAATCACCAACTTGTAGGATTTTTCCTGACCTTGACAATCTTGACAATTTTATGGGCCAGGCATTTATCGACCTAGCCACCACCTTTGATTTTGACCTCAATAGCCCCCAGCGCACTCGCCACTGAAAGTTCTGCTATTAGTGCATCATACTAAGCTTTGTTATTGGTTGTTTTGAACAGGAGTTTTGCCATGTAATCGTACTCTTTCGCTCCTTCATCGATTATATGGCCCCTATCCCCCTCTGGCATGACAAAAGGAGTCGTCAACAAAGATATGCCACGATTTCCCAACGGGACCAGCTATTGCCTCCTAAGGAAAATCACTGAACTCAATAATGAAGTCTACCAAAGCCTGGCCCCTTCATTGTGCCTCTTGGTATGCAGTCAATATGGAACTTACTTAGCTCGATCAACCAGTTGACCAATCTACCTTAATTGTAAGGCTTTTGCAATATCATCTTGAGGGGGTGCTCTGTGAGTACTTTAATGGGATGGGCTTGGAAATATAGTTGCAATCTTCTGGCGACTACCACTAAGGCAAACTCCAGTGTGACTGGTGTAGTATACTGGCGTCTAGACTCTTCATTATTCTTTAACTAGTGTCGCGGATACGGCATGGAGCAATATTGCTAAATACACATATAGGATATCTCCTAACTCAGGCTGCTTTAATAATGATGGGTTGGATAAAGCCCACTTCAACTCTTGGAACGCATGGTCACATTCCTTGTTCCATGGGTGTACCTTTCGTACGACCTTAAAGAAAGGGAAACATTTATCTGTGGATATGGACATAAACCTGTTCAGAGATACTACCATTTTAGCCCGTCTTTGATTCTTGCTTATGTTGCGTGGCAGTTTCATGTTTATGATGGTGTATATCTTTTCAACATTGGCTTCAATCCCTCTCTCCGACACGATGAAACCTAAGAAATTTCCTGAGTCCACGATGCACATTTCGCCGGATTCAGTTTCATTCAATACTGGCAAAGTACTGTGAAAGATTCCCTTAAATCTATTAGATGTTGGGCAGGTTCCTTGCTCTTTACTAGCAAGTCATCGACGTATACCTCAATGGTCCTCCTGATCTGCTTTTTGAACATTCGGTTTACCAATCTTTGATAGGTTGCCCCTGCATTCTTTAAATCGAAAAACATGAACTGGAAGCAATAAAGCCCCCTATATGTGATGAATGACGTCTTCTCTTTGTCTGCTAGGTTCATGTGGATCTGGTTATACCCTGAGTAAGCGTCCATAAAATTTTAGCACATGATGTCCTACCGTGGCATCAACAATAACATCAATCTGTGGCAACAAGAAACTATCTTTTGGGCAGGCTTTGTTCAAGTCTGTAAAGTCCACACACATTCTTCACTTCTCATTTGCTTTCTTAACCAAGACAACGTTGGACAACCATTCGAGGTAGTGGGCTTCCCTGATAAAGCTTGCAGCAAGGAGGCTGTCTACTTCTTCAGCTATGATTGCATACTTCTCTGTGCTAAGCAATCTTTTTTCTTGTTGGATTTCCTTGCACGAGAGTTCAACGGATAGTCTATGCTCAATGACTGTGTTGTCAATCCCAATCATATCTTCATGAATCCAACACATCCTTGTGCTGGATTAATAATTGCTTCAAGGCCTCTCAAATATTTGGGGGAGGCGTACTCCCACCTACTTTGTTGTGCCTAGCTGCCCTGGGTACAACGTTATTAATTCCAATGGCTCATTTACTTTTGTTTGCTATAAATTTTGTTCATCTCGTGCCTCCATGCCCCGATCAAGAAGAATCTGGGGTAGAGGTGGTGATTTATTCAAAGCCTGGTCTCTGGTAGTGTGAATGCTGGATCCCCCTAACTTCAACTCTTGTACGTAACATTCTCGGGCTAGGGCTTGTTCGCCTTGTACTTCCCTTACTCCCGCCTCTATTAGAAACTTCATCTTGAGGTACTAAGTGGATGTAATAGCCTTGAGGCAATTTAGGATTGGCCACCCTAATATGGTATTGTAAGATGATGGGGCCTTGACAACCAAGAAATCAATCATCATGGTGGTTGTGCATGCTCTTTTTCCCTCTATGACATGCAAGGTTATGGTGCCTACTGGCTGAATTGTATCACCAAAGAATCCCTCTAGAGGGGTGGGTGAGGGTCGCCTCTTGCCAAAGTCTAGGCCCATTTTGACAAAAGCCTCACAGAATAAGATCTATGCGGAGCTTTCATTATCAACCAGAATTTGCCTGGTGGTGTAATTGGTGATCAGGACAGTCACCACCAACGTGTCGTTGTGCGGGTACAAGACTCCCTCGTAGTCTTCCTCCTAGAAAAAGATTATCGTTGTGTGATCGAGTTGCAAATGCTTAGGCGGCTTGTCCATCACATAGAATTCCTTATATCTCGCCTTGCGGGCTTGTGCCATTCTACTAGAGGTCGAAGTGCCACCCCCGACGAACCCTCCAGCTATGGTAGGGATCTCTCCTAAAGGCACATCACCACGACTATTACTCTAGCGAGGAGGGTTGCACCCATCTTCTCTTGCTGGTCATCACCTTTCTAGACTATTGCTTCGTTGAGGATTGCATCCTTACTTTAGCTGTCGCTTTCACTTTGTGCACTTAGCAATGATATGTTTGAGCTCTCCTGTGGCCGCCAACTTGGCAAGCCTCCTTTTCATTATGGTGCAATCTTCTGTCTAGTGGGTATTCGTCTAATTATATTTACAAAAGTGTTGTCCTGTTCCTGTCTGGGTTGATTCCCTTTTTGAAGAACTCTCTTTCTCCTGCACGTTCAAGTTGTTATGGATGAGTCACTCTGGTCACGTGGCAGCTCATGTCTATCACACCTTCTCTCTTGGTGACTTGAACTAGTCTTCCTATCTCCACCTCTGTTATTGTCGTTTGACTTCATCTCTCATTTTCTTGGTGCAATGAGGGTCTGTAGGGTGTCTTCCGCATTGACAAAATCGTCAGTTTTGTCCATAAACTCTCTCAAGGTTGATGGGGTCTTCCTCGCCAACCCACCCATGAATACAGTTCTAGGCCACACACCTCCCAGCAGAGCCGACAAGGTGATCTTTTCATCTTAGTCGTCGGTAGTCAACCTCTCTTTGTTGAATTGGGTGAGATACGCTTTTAGGCCTTCTCCCTTTTTCTACTTGATGGTCAAGAGTTATTCTGCTAGTCGTCGACGCCTTCTGCTCGCCATTAACGAGGAAGATCGTCTCATCTTTCTCGTCATATCTTCATATTTATTGACAAGGCTGCGCAACTCATCATGTAGTATTTTCTTTTCTAGCTCCTCAATGTTTGTCCCTCCATTGCTCTATGATTTTCCTTCTTCCTGCTCGTTATGGCTTGGTAATGTGGCTTTGCTGAGTTCAATGTTCTTTTCTACCTGCTCTTTTAGCTCTTCATTTTCTTGTCATTCCATCGTTTCCATAACCTCCTAGATTTCTGCAAGTCGTGCCTCCATGTCTTCGGTCATCATATCGCAAGTCACTTGAGAGCGTGTAATGGTTGACATGTGGAGATCACGATAGAGTTTGATGAGAAACTGAATGATATCTTCAGAATCCCACCGACGATGCCACTATTAAGGACGTGTTCCACTATCAACCAAAGCACTCTGTCTGCAACAACTAGAGATGATGGCCCGATGTGCCTGGGGGCACCTCTGATGCCTAAGTCGGTGATGTGTGAAAGAGTTTACCATTAAGAATATGGTTCAAGGAGGGCTCCATGTGCCACCACACAAAGGGTTTTGCTGCAGCCACGCGCAACGTTTTTTGGATCAGTGATTTCGGTAGCTTCAGGATCGACGGTCCGGCACATCCTAATGTGGTGCGTGAAGGCTCCTTGCTCAATGTTTTTTCAGTTTTCAGTGTATTTCAAGTTTTTGTTTTGTTGTATTTCTGTTTTTCAGTATTTTCTATGTATTTTATGTTATGTTTTTTGTGTTAGGTAAAAAATAAAAAGAAATAAACTATTGAACTTGTTGTCCATAGCAAGAGAATACCTCTCTTCCTTTGGAGTATGGGGGATGGTTGTCTTGCTCCTCTTTTGGAGGATGGTAGGTGGTTTTCCCTCTCTTCCTTTGGAGGTTGGGTGATGGTTATCTCTGTTTTTATAGAGTGTTATATTCTTAGACAAACCGAGATTGAAATCTCATAAGGTTTTGTCATTAGAGAGCTTATAGAAGTTAAGACAATGCCCGTCACAAAGAAATTTATGTGTGGAGAAATTTCAAACAAATGAGTAGTTTGACTTGTAATCTGAGTTTTTTCTTGTATTTATCAGTCACAACTGTAATTTCGGTTTCATTAAATGAAATGAAATCTATTTTTGATTAAAAAAAAATGAGCAAGTTACCTGCACTCGTTGCCTTTTTATAATATATATGGGTGCAGTAGATCATCAATAAATATCAATGATGGTTATCCTCTTGGGTCTGATCTTCTCGTTGCCCTTATTACCTATTCATTTTACATAATACTCATCTCGAAGATGTAAGGATCATCCCAACTCCCTGGATTATTTATCTGTTCTGTTATGTCCGGCGGTTACCAAATAGAGTCGTGTAGGCCACCAAGACCTACTTAACAACCTAGTTCCCACCACCCATTGGGCTAGGCCTCCAAACTGGGCATGCTCCGTATGAAGGGCTATAAAGTTCCCTCCAAGGTGTGTGCTAAGTAAGTAACCGACTCAATCTATTTATTTTTCTTTTAAGATAATGAAATGTAGTTCAGCACGAGTATTAGCTCAAGTGTCGTAACAATTAGACAATAGAAGAGACGATAAATAGTGCGAGAAAACAAGGTGTTAACTTGAGCAAGAAATATTTTCCAAATTGGCCTAAAAAATATCTACATTTTCTAAATGGAACAAGGTTCTGAGAAACATGTCTCTTTCAAATGTCGAAGTGGTGAATCTTGATATTGAGGTTATTTCAATCCCTTGTCCGAATTACATACAATTCAGGCTGGGTTTGATTATATAGTTCAGATGAGATGAGATGAGATATTTTGAATAGTAGTTGAATAAAATATTGTTAGAATATATTTTTTAGTATTATTTTTATTTTAATATTTGAAAAATTTTAATTTTTTCTTATATTTTTATATGAAAATTTAAAAAAATTATAATAATTGAGATGATGATTTTGTGTAAGTAAACAGAGGCTCAATCATCGGTTTGGGCTTTGTTGGTTGGATTTAAGTGTCTACAACTTTGTAATTAGTGATTGAAACAGCACAAGGATATCCACGATAAAAAAAAAAATGACTACAAAGCTTTACTCTTTTCTTCAAAATAAAATAATCTTTTTTCTCTTTCATTTGGTTAAACGTTTCAATCTCAACACAATTGTACAGGATAAGTTGGACCATTTTTTCTTCCTCTCCTTTTCTTTGTGTTTTGTACGAGCATGGACAGCAGTGGGCCGTGGCAGCCCAAAGTCATCAATGACGCCGTCGGTTCTTTCTCTTTCACGGGCATGTTTAACTTTTTGAAAAATATTATAAAGAAATCTTACACATCTTCTTGATTTATTATTTTTGTTATATTATTCAAATACATATATATTTAAGTAGGAATAAAATATATATATATATATATATATATAAGTATCAAAACAAAACGATAAAAATGTAAATCACATGTTTGGAGAGGGTGTTTCGAATCAAGACGTCCATATTAAAATTTTGGAGATTTGAAGTTCATGCCAATCAAAACACAGAAATCAGATGTTAATTAAACAAACTTGTATGATATAAATTTCTCGTTTAGAATTTTTCTATTTTTTGTTTGGAATTTTTCTTAATTATTTTTTCTTCAAGGAATTTAAGAAATGTCTTCGAACGTTCCTAATGTTATCTTCAATGTCATACAAATTATCCAGATATTTGGAAATTTTCCAATATTGACTTGGTGACCAAAAAAGGGGGAAAAATCTTGCAACCGATTATATATTTGCAGGTTCGGCCATTCCTGCAAGTCAAAATTTTCCCCAAGTATTTCTCTTACAGGCACGTCTCTGCCAACCTCAAGTTCAAACCTCCTCCTAGTTTCCGTCTTCGTTCCGAAATTTCTATTATCTCAGGAACTTAGATCAGTTTTGGCATTACAGCAGCCCTGCGCAGACTGTTATAGAGACTCCTAGATAATCTCAGGTCATGTCGGCATCAAGTTCATCTCTTTTACGCACTGCTCTTCCCATTGGCTCTTCTTCCAGATACCCATCTTCATTTCGTAATCATAGTCTTCTTCCGATTACCTCAAGGCGCAGTATCAAAAGCTGTTTTCTTGGAACGGGTCAGGGTTTGCAATTTCTCAGCACTGGCTTGGGAGATCTAATCGTCAGCAAAGCACACCTGTGGTAGTAATTTTTTCCTTTTTAATCATGCCAAATAATTTCTGGATGATTTATTTTTGAGCATAAGATGTTCGGCTAAAGTTCTATATGAATATAATGATATAGGGACATGGCTGCCGACATCAGTGTACAACCTGGACCTCTTGTTCCTTCTAATCCCTCTCCTGACTCATGGTATTTAGAAATAACTTATAATCTATTTGATTTGCGGTTTTTTTTCCTGTTATTGTCTTCTTTCTCATAATTATTGTTAAAATCCTAACAGGGATGCTTGGATTGCTGGAATTCTTGCATCGGTAATTCTGCCATTCTTGGGGTTCAAATGGGGGTCATTAATGAAACTCAAAAGTAAGGAACTCAAAGCTGTTATTGTCCATTCTACCAATTATAATGTATATATTTGCATTAGACTACTCATTGTCAATATATTGAGGGTTTAATGTCAAGCTTGGATTCAACCTATAGATGAAGTTGACACGGCGGTGCAGATAGCAGAAGATGTAGCAGAGACAATAGAAAGGGTGGCTGAGAAAATGGAGGAGGCAGCAGAAGAGGTTGCAGATCACCTTCCGGCTGACGGAAAACTAAAAGATGCTGCAACGTTTATCGAAAATTTAGCCAGAGAAACAGCAAAGGATGCCAATTTAGTAGATGGAATGATTGACAAGGTCTTTCCTAATCCCGTTGGTCACCAGTACTAGTAATTGCATTACCTTGAGTTTTCTTATATCCTCTTTTCAGTAATGTCAAATGTGAGACGATACAATGTCAAGCAAGAGTGTTTGAAACATAGTGGTTTAAATCAGCATGCATCGGGGTCCATGTATGAATCTATGATGTGATCCTATTTGCTTGTTAAATTACAACTTGGTCTCAAAAATCTAAGTTGATAGGTAGAGATAATATTTAATTAAAAGAGGTGAAGTGTAAAGTTAGAATTCGAACTCAAGACTTCTGTTTTGATCCCATGTCAAATTTTAACTTGTCGTAAAAGCTTAAACTGATGAGATAAGATAAATTTTAGTTATTTATATCATATCTTAATAGCTTGCTATTGGTTTGAGAGGTGGGAGCCTGTCAAATTGTTACTTGATAGCTTGCAGTGGCACGTTTCAGTAAGCACGTTTTAAATTGTCTCTGTAAATTGAGGATAATAAAACTTAGAATAGAAATAGCATTCCTATGCTCTTTTATCTAATCTGACTAAAGATTTCTGTTTAGGTTACCTATTGCTCTCACTGTTGGTGACAACAATAGTAGATATTAGGGATGAATCCCACTTGTTCAATTGTTTATTCCTTGTTGCAGTACCAATAAGACTCTTAACTTCATTGACTAGTCTGATCGCTTCTTATATGGCTGCCACGCGGTTTAGGGTGTTTCCTAGATAATCATACAAAGCTGTAGAAACAACACATTTCTTGGCAGTAACAGTTTATATCCATATACAATTTGCAGTTTCAAGAAATGGAGGACGATCTGGAGTCATTATTTGAACCAAGAAATGAAGTAAAGGGCCAACAAAAGTAAACAAGAAATGACATTACAGTTACTGCGCAGGTTGTAGGCCTTGGCTTGTAAGTTGTTGAACAGTAAATTGAAATGATGTGCTTTTTTTTTGTTTTTTTGGCATTCTCTCTCTCTATTTGTAGCTGGAATCCAAAGAAAAACTAGTGTAAAATGATGGATTCCAGTCATGATGGATTTTGACCGTATCGTGTGTATCATTGCTCTAAATACATATTGACTTGTAAATATGTGTATTTAAATAGAAGGATAAAAATGATAAATTACGTATTAATATGTGTTCTGGGAATGATAAATACCACTAACAAGAAGTCAAAATCCAAACTATTTTATTTAATGCGATTTAGAATATAAAATATTCAATTTGTATACATGTCAAGTAAAAAGAGAATGCAAGATTTTGTTACTGTGTAAAGTTCATTTTGAGTCAAATTTAATTGAAATACTTGGCCTAAACAGAAATTTTAAGTAAAGAAGTTTACAAACTGTTGTGATTAAGATCCCATTTGAATTGTGAAAATGTTTTGTTTTAATCTCATCCTCATCATACAACTTTTTTAAATTTTTACACAAATATAATAAACAATTCAACTTTTTTAAATCTTAAAACAATAATAATATTAAAAAATAATATTCTAATAATATTTATTTAATTTTTAATTTTTATCTCAACTTACTATCCAAACATCTTAAAGTAATCTGTCAAATAATAAAGCTTTTTCTGCTATAAAGTAGATAAAATATATTATCCTAAATTATGTTAATTTGTAAGTTTTCTTGTATAAGATTTATGTGTAGATCTAACACTTTTTTTAAAATGTAAAACTTAAAAGTTTTTCTTTCATTCGAATTCGATTTTGGCTTATTTCAAGGCTGAAATATATATGTTAATCGACTCAAATTTGAACAAGTATTGAATATTTAAAGAGCAATGCTACGTACAGTCTCTATTTAGAGATTGTATTGCAAGCCTAGTAAATTTTATCTTTAAATTTTTTTAAAATTACAATAATATTCTTATTAAAATTGTATTTTTTTTTCATTTAATGAAGGGCTTGCACATACAATTCCTATTTGGGGACTACAAATAGAATTTGTCATATTTAAACTTAGTTTAATTTTTATCCACACATGAGTCAAGGTTGAACTTATCATTAAACTATATTATATGTTCAAATCATTCATTTATTTTTCAAATGATTTTCGAACTTCTTTACAAGCTATTTGATTAATTTATTATTTTGTGAGAAATAATTACATTATTGAAATCTTTTTTTGTGTTCATAAGTATAGTTTAATTATAATAGAGTGATTATCAATGGAAAACAACCAAAATTGATCATGCGTGAAAATTCTACGCTATTCTTGACGCTCCAAGAACATTGAGTTTTTTCTTGAAAGCTCTTCTTAAGCCTTCAAGCTAGGGTGGGTTCCGGAGTCACGTAAGGGTTGCTACATGGCGGCAGTAGCCGCCCCTCTGGTGTTCTCTTCACCAATGGGGAATGATATGGCCTTCTCTTATGCCCAGGCTATGTCAAAGCCTTCTGCTTCTTCGTCCTGCAAGCTGCCTATGAGTCTACCTGTTGATGTCGATGGTCAGCCGGGTTTTGTGTTCACAGAGGCAGAGATGGCTAGGGCGGCAGAGGATTTTTGTTTTACCCTGGTCTTGAAGTTCTTAAGGTTGGGACCCTCGATTGATGTCATCCGTCTTGCAATGGTTAAAACGTGGGGTTTGTTGGAGGTTCCTACCATCAGTTTCATGGATTCTTTTCATGTCTTTATCAAGCTGAATTCCGAAAGAGATTTGATCCATGCCTGGGCCAGAGAATGGTGAGTTATTAACGGGTGCTCCTTTAGGCTGTTTCGGTGGAAGAAGGAGTTTGATCTCAAGAACGAGCCTATATCGGCACCTCAATGGCTATTCCTTCCAAGGCTCCCATTGCATTTGTATAAGATTGATTGTTTGCAGATTTTGGCTACAAGATTTGGTAGGTTCTTGGGCATTGGCAATGCTACCATGAATAAGACTCGTGCATTAGGAGCAAGATTATGTGTGGAGATTAACTTGCTTGAGGAACCAGTCCAGGGATTTCCAATAGTTTTTTCGGCACACAAGAAAATATGGCAAAAAGTGCGGTATGAGAAGCAGACCTCTTACTGTAACCGATGCCGACGTCAAGGACATAAGGAAGTTGTATGCCGTGTTGGGGTGAAGAAAACTCAAGGGGAGGGCCAAGAGGATCCGCAACAACAAATGAAAGGACAAAAAAAAAAGGAAAGTGTGGAGTGTGATACAATCAAAGCCTAGTGAGGAGATGGAGCATCACCATATTGATGAGAATCTACAATACAATGTTGAGGAGCCTTTTGAGGTTCTTGGCAATGAAAAGGTAGTGAACTCTTGGGAGGAAGCTATTGCTGGTGGTTCGGGTGAGAAGAGTATAGCTGTGAAGGTTCTTTCGAGTGGTAAAGGAAAGGCAGTTGTTGGGGATGAATCAGTGCAGGTTGAGGAGGAACGGGTTGTGGCTCTTGAGGTCTCTCCTCATCAGGATTGGATTATGCTTATAGTGAGAATTGTGGAGGTTGAAGGGGATAATGGAAAGAGTAAATTTTTACTTTTGATTGAAGGCTTGTTGCTGGACAACAGGACGTGGAGGTTGTGGGTCACCAGAATCAGGAAATGGCCATCTAGGAATTTTGCTCCGTTGATCGTCCGATAAATGAGGGGCATTAGGATGTGGTAACTGATATACTGGATATGGAGAGCAAAATTCCAACAACTTTGGAAGAAGGCACACATCGCTTGGCCCAGGAAGAGATTAGATGCGAGGTGTTTCAAGGTAGTCCTGTTTTGTAAGAAAGAGTGCTCAATTCTTTTGCATTGGGCAGTCCGATTTTATCTTCCAATTCGGCACCTTCGCATAACATTCATAGTCATGCAAAACGAGTTGTTTTACCTCAGGAGGAGGAAGCTCATAGGGTTGAAATGGTTCAAGGTTCTGTTTCTGACCGAGAGGATGGGGAAGTTCAGTTGGAATTGGGGAAGGATAAAGGTTATGATTTAGATGTGGAGCCGAGTCATATTTCTGGAACACCAATGGAACTTGTAGGCAAGGTAGTACGCAAATCACAAAGGATCCCCACCCGTTCTCAAAAATTTAATTTATGATTGAGCCTATTTTATATTGGAACGTGCGGGGTTTAGGTCGATCTAGAAAATGTTTGAAGAGGTTGGTTTCAAAATTTAGTGCTTCTCTGCTTGTGATCTTCGAACCATTTGCAGAAGAGGTTAGTATATTTGCTCTTGGTAGATTCCTTAATTTTCCTCACTGGTGTTCAAATGTGGTAGAAGGAGGAAAGCTTTGGATTTTTTGGAAAGTCTCTGAGGTATTTGATTTTTTATGTTGCTCAGCTCAAATGATTCCAGGGTGGTTTAAGTTAGATAACAAAAGAATTATTGTGTCGTTTGTTTAAATGTTCTCAAGTTGATAGAAGAGTTTTATGGAGGGAACTAGCCGAGGTTCAGGTGGTGGAGCAGCCCTGGATTGTTGTGGGGGATTTTAATGTCATTCGCAATGACTCGGAATGTATTGGCAGCAACTCTCAGCCATTGTCTTCGATGGCTGAGTTTAATAACTGTCTTAATCAGTGTGGCCTTGTTGATCTTTCCGGTGGTGGAAATCATATGTCATGGTGTAATGGGCATGAGGGTAGTTCCAAGAGTTGGGCTAACTGGATAGGGTAATCATTAATAATGCTTGCACCACTCAATTTCTTTATGCACATATGGAATATTTGAGGAGGAAAACTTCTGACCACTGTCCTATGGTGGTGCATTTTTATAGACCCCATTTGTCTTATGGTCCGTCTCCTTTTAGGTTTCAGAATATGTTGTGCTCTCATAATGATTTTTTGGCTTGTATTGAAGAGGCCTGGAATAAACCAGATTCGGCAACATGTTTGTTTAAACTGGTTATTCGGCTCAAGAGAACCAAGTTGGCCTTGAGAACTTTAAATAAAAATAAGCTTGGTAGAGTGTATATTATTATTTAGGAACTAGAGGCGAGGTTGGATAATCTGGAATGTCACCTTCAAATTTTGTATTCCCAGGATGTGGAAGATGAATATTTGGTGACTAAAGTAGAGTTGCAATGCTGGGAGCAGAGAGAAGCAACACGTCTAAGTCAAATGGCCAAGAAGACGTGGGTAATTGAGGGGGATCAAAATTCTTGTTTCTTTCACTCGGTTATAAATTAGAGACGCAAGCAAGGATTTATTTCCCATATGGTGCTCCCGGATGGGAGGGTCTTAGAGAGTGCCAAGGTTGTTCATCAAGGTGTCACTAATTATTTTCAGGATTTTCTTACAGGAGGCACGACGGTGGAGCATGCAGATTTGTCTCCATTAATTAGTCTAATGATCTCGAACATGGAAAATGAGATGCTCTGTATGATGCCAGTTCAGGAGGAAGTTAAAGAAGCAATTAAGTCTATTCCTAAGCATAGTAGTCCAGGCCCGGATGGTTTTGGCTCGGCCTTCTATATTGAGTGTTGGGATATTATTAAAAAGGATATGCTCAAGGCGGCTTGTGAGTTTTTTAGTGGGGTGCCATTGCCCAGGTTTTTTTTCTTCCTTCTTTATTGTTCTTATTCCGAAAGTGTAGGATCCTACGACCTTTGATAAATTTCACCCTATCAGTTTGTGCTCGGTGGCTTATAAGATCTTTTCGAAAATCCTTGTTACAAAAATAACATGGTTTATTCATAAGATTGTTTCTCCAGAACAAGGTGCTTTTGTACCTGGTAAAAGCATTTTTGAAAATATTACACTTGCATAGGAAATGGTTCATTCTTTGAATAAGAAAGTTTTGGGTGGCAACGTGTTGGTTAAAGTTGATATGGCCAAGGCATATGATCGTATTGATTGGGGCTTTTCACTAGGGGTGTTAAAAGCTTTTGGATTCTTCTCCGGTTTTTCTCGGTTAGTTGGGAATGCATTAAATCACCTTGGTTTTCAGTAATGATGAATGGTACTTTTAAAGGTTTCTTCCAACCTAATCGTGGTATTCGGCAAGGAGACCCTCTTTCTCCTTATCTGTTCATTGTGATGGAAGAAGTGTTGACACGACTGCTTAAAAAGAATTTTGAGGAGGGTAGAATTGGCAATTTTCACCATCCGGTAGGGGCTCCTTTGATTTCCCATTATTGCATGCAAATGATCTTCTAGTTTTTGTAAATGGTGGTAAAAGGTCTATTAAGAGACTTGTCGAGGTTTTTTTAGTTTATGAAGGTTGGTCTGGGTAGTTAATTAGCAAAGAAAAGTCGGCTCTTTTTCCGTCTAAGCACATTTCTTCTGCTCGGATTCATGCGTTATTAAGACTTATTGGTTTTCAAGAGGGAAAATTCCCAGTCACCTATTTGGGGGCTCCTCTTGTGTCGGGTAGATTAACAATTAGAATCATTGAACCTTTTGTGAAAAAAGTAAGGAATAAGGTAGCAGGTTGGAAAGGAAATCTACTTTCTCAAGGGGGTAGATTGATTCTCCTGAGGCATGTACTTGCCAGCATGCCAATTCATATTCTATCAGTGATTAACGTGCCGGTGGCTGCCATTGCTCGTATTAATTCCATATTGTCGAATTTTTTCTGGGGGCATGCCAATGGAATTAATAAGATGAAATAGCGAGCTTGGCAGAAACTGTGTCTGCCAACAGGGGAGGGTGGATTGGGTGTGAGAGATTTCAAGGAGGTTCAATGTGCGTTGCATATGAAATTTACATTTAGATTGATGGCCACCAAGTCTTTGTGGACATATTTTTTCCATGCTAAATACATCAAGGATAGTCATTTTTCTTTAGCTGTTATGAGACATCGCAGGTCATGGTTATGGAGGTCCATTTTATCAGTCTTCCCGGAGGTCTACAACAATGTCAAAATTATAGTATGTGGAGGCAACGCTCCTTTTTTGGTATGATAGATGGTTAGCTTCGGGAACATTGTCTGTGCAGGTAGGGGAAATTTTAAACTCAAATATTCGAATAAATGAGTGTTGGTGTGAGGACAATTGGGACATCAATTGTTTGACATATCTAGTTGGGGAAGCGACTACCTTGGAAATTCTTCAAAACTCCTGTGCCGGTAATTCAAGACCTGATATTTTTGTGTGGATACAGTCTAATGATGGTAGTTTCTCCAGTGCTAGTGCTAGGGAAGTGATTAGGAAAAGAGGTGATCAACTGCAAGGAAGTGAATGGATTTGGCATTGCTTATTACCTAAACGTGTTTCCACTTGCGTTTGGAAAGCTTATTATAACTGTCTGGCAGTAGATGAGCGGATACAGGCTAGAGGGGTTGCACTTGCCTCAGCTTGCAATTGCTGTGTTCGAAAAGCTGGTGAGAGCATTAATCATATTTTGTGCACTGGGGAAATAGCGACGAGGGTTTGGGAGTTTGCTAGCACTTTGTTGGGAGTTCCTTGTATGCGCCAGAGGCAATGGAGAGCTAGAATATTGGTGTGGTTCCGTTGTGTGAATAATGCTTCTGCTAAAGGTGTCCTCACTGGTTTATTACCATGCTTGATTTCTTGGCAGTTTTGGTTGATTGAGAAGGTGTAAGGCTAGAATGGAAGGGGTGCATGACAGCATACTCGTGTATGGTGGTCAGTTAAATACTGGCTTCGTTGTATTGCTGGGGATCTCAGGGTTTCTAACTCTCTTTCTGTGCAGGATAAGATGATTGGTGGCCTGGTAGAAACCTCCTACAAGTTGGTTTAAACTAAACGCTGATGGGAGTTGCCGTGGCAATCCCAGGAGTTCAGGCAGAGGGGGAGTGATTAGAGATGAAGTGGGTAAGGTATGGGGAGCTTATTCTGTTCATTTTGGCCTAGGTACTAATAATGAGGCTGAGTTAAGGGCTATTACAGAGGGGGATGGACTTTGTAAACGGCTTAATTTTTTTAATATCATTATTGAAAGTGATTCTAAGGTAGTTGTGGATTGGCTTCGTGTGGGGAAGTGTACGTTATGGTATTTATGGGATTACTAGGATGATTTACTCTTGGCTCTTGAAGGAGTAAATTTTGCGGTGGTGCATCAATTTCGAGAAGGTAATCAAGCAGCGGATTTTCTAGCACGACAAGACGAGATTGGTTGTACTGTGACTTATATGGACGATCAGAATTTGCCACGAATTTTGAGAGGGATCCTTCGACTTGATAAATTGGGCTTTCCCTATATGAGGACAGAGTGTCTTGGTTGGTTAGGTTTGTTTAGTTTGGTTTTGGTCTTATATTTTGTTTTTTCTTGATTTTTATGTTATTAGGTTTGATTTTTGGGATGATTTTTGAATATATGTAAATCCCACAGGTCCTGCATGTTACCACGGTTTTCTTCAACCACAAGTAATAATTTTTAATAAAATTGGCAGAGGGTCATTCATGAACAGGTGACTCTCATCTCTTCTCTTTAAAAAAAAAAAAACTAATTATATATGAATTTGTAAAAGTTAAACTAACAAATCTTACATTTGTAATAAGCTCTATAGATGCAATAGAAGTTTAAAATTAATTCAAAATTCAAGATCTAAATTAAAATGAAAAAAAAAAATTATTTACAAGAGGTATATTTTACATATTCCGATCCACACACTATTGCTATCTTAAAAATTGAATGGTGTTTCATTTAAATATATATATATATATATATATAAAATAGATTTCACATTAAGTGATATGTTAAAGAGTTATGTTACATACATTCATTTTTGTATGCTTATTGTACACTTTACTAATATAATTGGCCAAATTAATTATTTTATATTAAAAAATAAAGTGACGAAGCTAATCATATTAGTGGAGTGAGTAAAGAATACGTAAAAATAACTGCACATAGAATTTTTGTATGTTAAGATACTAACTTGCGCGTAACAAAACTAAAAAGAATTAATAAAACGCCAATTGTTACATTAACTGATGGTAAAATAGATTTTGTTTTTCTCTTTTATTAAGAAAATTTAAAAATTCAAAAATAATAAAACGTAAACGTAATAAGAATAAACTGGGATAAGACAGGAATAGCATTATTCTTATTCTCGTTCCCAGTATTCTATGAGCCAATCGCATGTGCGCCCGTAATTTCACTCCATTTTGAAAACGCACCCCAACGGCTACTCTCCTCTTTTATTTGAAATTCGACTGAGAGACGTTGCGGAAGGGTAGAAGAACTTTTCAGTAATCCGAACGTAAAAAAAAACCTAGACCATTTTTGGTTTTCAGTCCCCCGACTCCCCCCTCCCCTCTTTCTCTGTCTCTCTCTCTCTCTTCTCTCTGTCTTTCTGGCTCTCGCGTTCCTTTTATCCTCCATCAATTCTTGTCCCTCCCCTTCCGAAGCCCCCTTCCCGTTTCCAGCGTTTCAATTCCCCAAAGGATCAGAAAGATATCCGAAATCAATCCCTGAATTTAGTTACCGCCTCACGATCTGCGGAATTACGGACAGGTTCCATTTCCAGCGGTGAAACTCGGGTTTTGAGGTTTCTAGGGCTTTGATCGGGCTAAGGAATTTCTGAGGATGGATCCACCCCAAGAACTCGACGATTACATTAAAGAATCCATTGATCACTCACTAGGTCTCCCCGTATCCAAGCGAACTCTTTTGTTGAAGCTTAGCGCCTTTGAAGACACACAACGCCGACTCCGCAACCGGTGCCTTTCCCTCCAGAACAAATTGCAGGAGAAAGAAGACGTCATCGAGCGAATTAGGGTTCGTACGCTATAACCCTACGAATAATATATGTGGTTTTCTTCTTTTTTGTTTTAAATATTTTATTTTTTTCGGGTTTAAACTATTCATTTGATTTTGAAGGCTGAATCGAGTATGAATGCACAAGCATTGAAGAAGTTCGTGGAGGAGAATCAGAAATTGGCTATGGAGTGTGGGAATCTTTTAAGTCAGTGTAAGAAATGGGAGAGGGAGTGCTCGCTATACGATCAAGACCGCGAAGCTTTGATGGATTTTGGGAACGAGGCCGATGAGCGGGCCAAGGAGGCCGAAATTCGAGTTCATGAGTTAGAGGAGGAGGTCAGAAGGTTGTCGGATGAACTGCAGTTCTACAAGCACGAATACGACAAGCGTGCGGTAATTTCTTTAGTCTCCCTTATATTTTTTTTCTTGATACGGTTTTTTAATTGTGAGAAAAATTGAAAGAGAAAGGTACCTGGGGAATTTAATTGGGGCTGTATTTCAGTCGATTAGGATGGGATTTTATTTTGTTTGATCCTTAGAGGAGTTTGTAAGCGCATTGGAGGTGAATTAAGAAACTAATTAAGACAAAAATTTAAGAAATGGGTAGAAGGAGCTGTTAGACTTTTCAATCTTGCAATATTTGCAAGGAAGCCTATCTTTTGGTTTCTTATATTTTGGTTAGTAGAATATTTGATACTAGTTGTGCAGCCTAGTGGCAAATTGAGGGCTTGGAATGAGCTGCATACTCAAATATCCTAAGTTTGATTTTGTGCTGGGATTTTCCTAGGATTAAATGATGCACGGTTCTGACGAGTGGTCGGTCTCTAGGGGTGGGTCTGAAGTGCCTTGCCTTGGTGAGGTTCCACGTTTAGAAAACATTGGGTCTAAAAGAATGTTGTGTGTAACACCGGCTTGTAGCGTATATGATCAAACACTCATTGTACGTAGTCCCATCCACTGGAGGTGATTTTCACGTAGTTTTTCATGAATCTTATTGCTTTTCAGCAAAGGCTACCCCGATAGACAACACTCTTGATTCATATCCATTCTATTTAAATGACCGAATAATTGTGCTCATTACTTTCTATATTCTTGATATCTGATATGCAGTTTTTTTAATTTGATCCGATATGTATTTTTGGGGTGGCATGATATACTGGACTAAATTGGATTCTGAATGGAAAACCAATTAAGTTTTTGAATATGTATCAATGAATTATAATTTGAGTCTCAACTCGGTATGAATGCTATCTACATAAAAACAATTGCCTCACATTATTTAGGGACATATGCTTGCAATTTGAACCTACAAATCTCTATTCTACTCGACAGTAAGAGCACATAGCAGACTGTAGAGTGGATTATTCTATCTGCATCTTGTTCAGTTAATCTGCAGTGGTTCTTTCTACATATCGAAAAAAAGAAGAAGGTATGCAGTGGATATATCTATCTTGCTGAAGTAATGTATCATAATGTAAAATTCTGAAAACTAAATATGGAAGAGGCTATTTGCCTCAACCAAAGATGCCAGCTAGTATGAAAATTAACCAAAAAAAAAAAAACAGTTCTTTTTTAATTCTTTATAATCTCTTTTAGTATAACAGTGTCTGGCCCTGCATGATAGATGGATGATTCAGATTTAACGTGTACACCAATAAATTCTTAATTAAGGTTCAAAGGAGACTAATACCAGTGCAGGTTTTTATTGAAAAACTTGATTTTAGCTGAAGTCATTGCTAGTTGTGTCTTTTTATTATTTCTTTCCGTCTCAATAACAAATTTTCAATAGGTAGACCAATTTAGACGGTTTGAATCTGTCCTAAATTAAATGAAGGTAACAAACCTACACTTTCTGTTAACTTGAAGGTTGATTCATCCTCTGAGGAAACAATTATCGAGAACAATTTACTTGAGTCAGTGTTAACCACCTTGATCAGTAAAGATGATGTTGCCCCAGCACATGCTTTCTTGGAGGCCAATAGCAGACATGAGTCATGTCAAATTTTGCTAAAGATGTGGAATTGGTGAGTATTTTTCTTTGATTTTGACTCATGTCTAATTTTGCTAAAGATGTTGAATTGTTGAGTATTTTTCTTTGACTTCCACATCGTTCCTTCTTCTTGGCTGATTGAGTTAGTGCTCACTTTGTATTACTTATCACTGCAATGTCTTTAGAAGATTGATCATCATAAAACGTTGCCCATATGTTAGTTTCTTATGATCATTAGTTAAAATTTCCTACAATATTGTGTTAGTTTGAGGCCATCAACGCAGAAGGCTCTATCACTAGCTGCTGAAGTGAATACACTCGAGAAAGATAAGGAACGCTTAAAGGTCAACCTTAATAGAGCTGAAGAGGAGGTGAGTTCAGTAGTAAATAGATTAGCCACCAGAGCCCCCACCCCTGGGAACTGTGCACACGCGCATATTGGACTGCGTGTTCTCCATATAATAATTTCAAATGTCTTTGATATATGCAGGTCAAAATGCTGTTTGAAGAAAATAACATCTTGGATGCAGAGAATAAAAGGTTACTGAGGCAATTCCAGAAAGAAAGAAACAATCATGGTTCCGGTGGGAAACACACCGGCAGTGCTTCTGCCAAGGTGAGGAGAAGAACTGGAGAAGAATAAGTTGCATGATTTACTTATTAACAATAGAAAAAATGCATGTTTTGATTCTACTACTTTGGCTTGATATTTCTGTTTATGTTGCCTAATATTATAATTTACTTATTTGCAGTCAAACAAGCGAAAATCGAGCCCCAAGATGAGCAGCAGCCCAATTGAGAAGAAGCTTGATTTCAATGATCTTGAGTCAACGAGACAGCCCCTGTCAATCTTGCAATACAACTCCCCTAACCCTAAGATGCACAAGTTCTAACTGAATTTCATAAATATTTCTGATTACAGATCTTGAACATTTTTTTCGGACACTAAGATTTCTAGGAAAGGAAGGACTAATTTCTTCCTGGTCGACAGCAACATCAATCTAACGAGACTTGAAGAGTACTTAAAACAAGCGTAGCTGAGAAAGATTACAGATCTTGTTATTGTCTGAGTTGGCACTATATAGGTAAAGGTCTGACATTTGAACTGTGAATTTTGATGAGAGCTTCCTCGGCAATCTTATATGAGTTTTATTTTGAACCTTGTCACAGTATCTGTAATAATTTTGAATTGTTCTTGCTTTCCTGGGAGATCGCAAAACCTTGTGTATTTTTCTATGGAATTATGGTTTGCTGTGTTGCCAAAATCACTTGCTTTTGCTTGGATGGAGGAGTCTGTGACTCTGTACGCCTGCCTATTAGCTCCAAATGGAGAGTTTTGGGACATGTAGCATTCTTTTTCTTCTTTCTTTGTTTATCATTTTTTTCACAATTCCTTTGCTACTGGAAAGTGGTCTCCAGTGTCACAATTTTTATAAGACCCTCTCACGATTATTGAGGAAAGAAACCAAGTTCCTGAAATCCTATCTCGATTATTACTTGAGATTACCAAGCAATGCTGATCTCTACGAGACCTCCATCTCGATTATTATTATTTTTTAAATTGGCACTTGATATCTAGGAATAGCGTTCTGACTAATCTTTGAGGTGCACAAGCTCTCGGTAAGAAGTTTCTTACAAGTGCACTTCAAGTAATTCAAGGTGAAAATCTTACAATCCGATGGCCTCTAGTGATAGTTTGCACTCAAGGAGATTTGAACTTTAGATTTAGGGAAAACATACCCTCAAGCACAAGGCCTTTACAACCTAAGCCAACCCCTAAGGGGTTAACATCCATCTCGATTATTTAGAAGGAAATAAAATGACCTCCACAGAGGAACAAACAAGACATCCATAAAAGCACAAAAAGACCTTTACGGAGGTATTTTCATTCGAGGCACAACAAAAGACCTCATTCAAGATTCAGAACAAAGAATTAAGGTAAAATTCTCCATCAAGTTTTAGAATTGTTTGATATAGAACAGTTTTACAAATTATGTCCATCAAAGGGTTTGAAATCCTTTTATACCATTATAGTTTGTGATTAAGCCTCGTTTGGATACTGAAAGTATTTCATCTCATCTCGTCATTATAACTTTTTCTAAATTTTTACACAAAATATAATAAATAAGTCAACCTTTTCAAATTTCAAAATAATAATAATATTAAAAAATAATATTCTAACAATATTTTATTCAATTTTCAACGTTTATATAAAACCATCTCATCTCATCTCACTATTCAAACCACACCTAAATTGGTAAGTGAATCATGCAAATAGGGTAGTGTAGCATAATAGCATTCTTGTACTCTCAATCTCAAAACTTTGACACTTTGTCCTCAATTGGTTTTCTAGTAAGTAAAGGCAAAGTGGTAAAAATAAGGCTTGCTCCGATTGGTGCAAGGATGAGACATACATATCATAAGGTCATTGTAGTAATAGAGGAAGCCCGTGAGGGAAAAACTCTAACCTCATAACTTTGCCACTTTTCTTAAATTGGTTTTCTACTAAGCAAAGCAAAGTGGTAAAATAAGAAGTGCTCCAATTAGATCGAACATATGGCATACATACCATAAGGTCATGGTAGTGAAAAATTCTTCTTATTAGCTATTATTCACTATCCAACACCCTATAAAAAACACCTCTATATCCTATAAAAAAATAAGTTGTAGTAGGTATGGAGTGTGAGAGTAAATAATGGTTGATGTATATATAGCATTCCTCCATACAAGTACTACCATGGGAAGCCCACAAGTGAAAAACTCAAACCTCATAACTTTCTCACTTTACACTTAATTTATTTTCTACTAAGTAAGGGCAAAGTAATAAAAATAAGACATGCTCCGTTTGGCATGTGGATGGGGTACATAAGATCATGATGATACTATAGGAAGGGTAATGATACCCTTACGACTTTTAACTGCCGGTTTACTACTGAGCCAACGTGGCTTTATTTTTTCATTTATTCTCTGCATCTGCAAAGGCCTTCACTTGCTCTATGCCATCTGAAATTTATGTCAGGATAATGTGATTTGATTGACCTTTTGTCAGAAGATTTCCTCCCAGATTTGAAATTTCATTTTCCTTTTGAAATTCAAAATCACAAATCTCATACTTTCTTGTTTTCCTTTCATTTTTTCCTCTAATCCTCTACCTAGTGCTCCGTATCCCTCCCTCCCAAAGTCACACGCCTCCCTCCCTCCCTCCCTCCCCTCCCTTCCATTTAAAACCACAAAATTGAAGCAATCTCTAAGCTCCACTTCCATTTCCTACAAAAACCTAGTTTCAGAGCTTCATACCCATGCCACGCCACACCACGGCATGCCAGAAATGGAGCTCTGTAGCTCAATTTTTGCGAGAAATGGAAGTGGAACTTTGAGATTGCTTTGATTTTGTGGTTTTAAATGGAACGGAGGCAAGGGAGGGAGGCGTGTGACTTTGGGAGGGAGGGATACGAAGCACTAGGTAGAGGATTAGAGGCCAAAATTAAAGGAAAACAAGAGGGGATGAGATTTGTGATTTTGAATTTCAAAAGGAAAACGAAATTTCAAATATGGGAGGGACATCTTCTGACAGAAGGTCAATCAAATCACATTATCCTGACATAAGCTTCAGATAGCAGAGAGCAAGCAAAGGCCTTTGCAGATGCAGAGAAGAAATGAAAAAATAAAGCCACGTTGACTCGGTAGTAAACTGGTAGTTAAAAGTCGTAAGGGTATCATTACCCCTATAGGAAGCCTGCTAGCAAGAGGCTCCAACCTCAGTCTTTCAAAGTTTGCAAACTGAGCGATACGAATGATTTGCCAAAGTGCGTTCTAAAATCTAAATTACATATTGGAAAATGGTAAATTTACTCATAACAAATTAATATACCAAAAATTTACATATTCACGTCATTTTTAGTACCATATTTTCTTTTCTTGTATTTTATTTATTTTAATAAAAGTAATGTACAAATGAAAAAAATACATGGCTATGTAAGTTTTTTTTTGTATGTTTCGTTGTGAGTACATGATGTTTTGAGGAAAACAACTTGAAAAATCTAGGAGTGCTACCCACATGGTACGGGGCGAGGGAACCCCCCGCTCCGCACCATGCGGGGGAGGGTTTCCTACCCCATCCCCCCACCCCGAACGGGTGGGTGGGGTTGAAACTGCACTCCGCCCCGCCCCCCACTCAATTCTATGACACATTGGGTTTAAAAAAAATTTTGGGTCTAAAATTTTTTTAGACTCAAATTATAATATGATTTAAATTATAAATTGAAATTTATACATTAAAAAAATATAAACTTATTAGAGTTGTATTTTGGATTGTTTTGGCCTCCTAGGCCAACAATTATATAGAATGTCACCGTAATACAATAGTCATATTTAAGTAATATGAGACTTATTGAATCTATTAACTTGAATTCAACTTCAAGTTTTTAACAAATTGTATATATGTATATACAATATATTTATATAAATTATTTATATAAATCTTAAAAATTATAATTTTTTATATTAAAAAGAGGGGTGCAGAGTGGGGGATGGGGCAGAGTGGACGAAGACGAGGTAGCGGGGGGCGGTCCCCCCTTCCTCACCCCTAAAAAAATAAACCATAGTGAACTGCAATGTATTCAAGAAGAAGATTGTTATATCTACAAAGGAATTATATAAAAATAATCTCACAAACTAGCATAGTTTTATCTAATTTGTTAGATCTACTTTACAAGAAAAATAACTTTTTAATTTGATAAATCATATCAAGCCATGTCAGTTTATAAGATTATTTTTGTATAATTTTTTTTTCTAACTAATTTTTATATAATCTATTTGTAGCTAGAGTATTTATCATTCAAGAATGGAAAATTTTAAAAGTCCTTTGAAATTATTTTTTTCAGATCATTTGCTGCGACGTCAGGACAATACGACAGTCGTTTTCAGTTCAGATAACACCAGGCCAAACGATCACGTTCTAACTCGACAGCCAACACTTCTCTTTCTTATCCAAAACCCCTCTTCTCCCTCTGTGTCTATGAAAGCACGACTAAAAATAGCCAACACTCTTCAGAGTCTCTCTTCCAAGTGTCAATGGCTCTACGGTTTCTGTACTCTCACTCGAAGACTCGTTTCCCTTACGTGCAACAGAAATTCTCACGCACGCCTTTATCCAATACTATCACCTATAATCTTCCTTTTTCTTGCGCTCTCTCCTCCCTCTCTCATCCCTCTCCTGCCCGTACGCATACCCTTTCCGCCAAGGCCAAAAGAGTAAGAAACTTCGTTTTGTATTTCTCTTCTACCGCGCAAGAACAAGCTCTTGATTCTGTCCCCGCCCAAAGCGACGACTCGGAACCAGTACCGACCGAAGAGTTTTCCCGAACCAGATTGATTGCCCAGAACGTACCTTGGACTTGTACCGTTGAAGACATTCGCGCTCTCTTCGAGAAGCATGGAACGGTCCTAGACGTTGAGGTTTTTGTTTTTTGGGTTTTTTAGCACTTTTGTTTCTGTTGTCTCCTTTTTTTCTGATCTGGGTTTGTGGTATTTTGCTTTGCTGGTTAAGCTTTCTATGTATAACAAGACCAAAAACAGAGGCTTGGCGTTTGTCACTATGGGTTCGCCTGAGGAGGCTCGTACGGCTCTGAACAATCTCGTATCCTATGTAAGCGTTTCGTGTTTTTATTTTTCTGTTTCTCCTGTACATACCTAACTTTTACGTCAGTCGGGGTGCTGAGCAGAAACGAATTCGGGAATAGAAACACCGGATTCAAAGCTTAAATTTTTATTTTTCTTACCACTTTTCCACGACTATATTCAAGATTATTTTCTTTGTAGTTTCCTTGCCATCTTCTTGAGTTGCTGGATTTTCTTTTCGATGTATGCTAGGAGTTAGAGGGCCGAACTATAAAGGTCAATTATGCCAGAGCACGAAAGAAGACACCTTCCCCGTCCCCTCCCGCGCAACCAAACCCAGTAACGTTCAACTTGTTTGTGGCAAATTTGCCGTTTGAAGCAAGGTCAAAAGATCTCAGAGAGTTCTTTTCAGGGAGTGGTGACGTTGTTTCTGCTCAAGTTATATTTCATGATAGCCCAAGAAAGTCCTCTGGGTATGGATTTGTGGCCTTCAAATCCAAGAAAGATGCCGACGAAGCTCTTCCTGCTTTCCAAGGGAAGGTAATTTGGGCTGTGCTGAATCATTTGCATTTATGAGTGGTGAATTTGGATGTGGGCATGTTTATTATGCTTGGTTCCAATCTTTCTGAATTTTGTAAGTCTATTTCTAGTCAAGAAATTCTGAGTAATTGTCCTGCAGATGTTTATGGGAAGACCAATTCGAGTGGCACGAAGTAGACAATATGTTAAACTACGAGCAAAGGAGGGTGCCGAGTCTGGAGATACATCGATTGAGTCAACCCCTACTAGTGCAGAGCACGCAGATTCTGCTAATGAGAACTGAACATGAACTTTTCTGGGTACAGTGAATACACTTCATTTTTTGTTCTCAGTATGATTAATTAGGTAAAGCTTCGTATCTTTCATCAATCCTATGAGTTAGAAGCTATATAATCATTGAGGCGGCATGCCTTATTTCGATCATTTCATTACTTTTTTATTTTCTATTTTGTTTACTAAATGCAAGGCCTTGGAGTGAGATAGAGCATTCCCATGTTACAGGTTAAAGTTTGTCACATAATTTACGAGAGTAAACACTGCTGCTATGCATTCCTCTTAGATCTGATGATTATGAAAATCAAATTATTGATTTGATATTATCTCCAATACCGAACTGGTCGATTTAAATGAAAGATACCTGAAGAAAACCTTATATTGACAGAAACCGCCTGAATAAAGAGTCTGGACCATTCTATATAAATGATCAGGAAGAATTATGTTAGTTACTTCGATCTTATATTGATCATGGGCAATATCTTGTTCTTTTTTTACTTTTCTGGTGTGGCATGTTAGGCCTAAACGTAAACTAATTTTGAACTGTAAGAGCTTCAAAATACTGTATTGGGATCGATATCTTATAATGTGGGTCTCAACTCAATTGATACACTATCTTTGTTCCAAGACAATAGCCACATGGTTTTAACCCGTAGGGGTTGGCTCCAGTGGTAAAGGCCCTGGACTTGGGGGTATGCTCCCCCCAGATCTAAGGTTCAAATCCTCTTGGGGGCAAACAATCTCTAGGGGTCATCAGACTGGAGGTTTTTCCCCTTGAATTATCCAAGATGCTTTTGCACATAATTCCTTACCGAGGGCTTGTGCACCACCGGGGTTAGTCAGGACATTGTTCTCGGACACCCTATGCCAATTAAAATAACAATAGCCACATGGTTTTAAGAATGTGTGCCTGCAATTTGAACTTGTAACCTGAAGTTTCTATTTCAGTTCTTGGGTTCTAGTACTTAAGGTTGTATTCCATTCAAAACAAAAAAGTTCATATTCCATTCAAGCTGTGTGTATTGTATCAGACCATCATACGCTATGTATCTTATCACCCTGACTTGAGATTATTTTCTGTCTTCTCTTGTATTGGTAGTCCATTTTAGGACGATCTACTATCTTGTTGTGTACTATTTTTCTTTTAAAGGTGTTAAAGCGGTCGTTTATGGTTTAGAAGTTGGATTTAGATTTATAGACTTTAAACAAACCGTATCAGTAATTGTGAAATCACCACTTGTCCAAAAAATTTAAGCTGATGGGTAAGTGTAGATTTAATCATTTATATTTGTTTTAACAATATGAGAGTGTCGGCTGCAGATTTATTTGCAACATTGTTTAGGTTGTACTGGATTATTCGAGAAAAGTAAAGATGAGGCTTTCAAGATGCAGTTGATAGAATCTGCCTCTAATAACTGAATTCATCAAATTTGAAGCCTCCTAGACTTTTAGATATGTATTCTGTATCTGTAAAGATTACTGAAACTTTCTCAATAATTTCTATTGTGTAGTCACATGATTAGAAACCTCTGCATTTTCGAAATTCACTCATCCTACACTATTTTGTTAAACCTCGAAGTCTTCCTTCAGATTACGGTTGTCTCAGTACTTAATTTCATGTTTTGATGCCTTTTAGTGCCTGAAAACGTGTGTTGTTTTTCCCTTGGAGCTTATTCTCATCTTCCTTTGTGTGTTCCTTTTTATGGTGCCTCTCCCTCCTTCCCTCCTAGGCATAGCAACACTTCCTGTCAAAACTTTCTAGGGGTCAGTCCTTTTGATGAAAAGCTGATTATTTACCTGATTCGTGCGATGGGGACGTGTTACATGAGTCCAGGGTTTAACAGAATAAAAAATATGTTGTGTTTGCATAATCTCCAGATTCGTTGCAATAAAAAGAAATGTTTAATTCTCAAGGTTCAACACCTCATGGGTGCAAAGAATCCTTTGGGGCTACACCTCTTGGTGAAAAGCCAGTGATTTAACTAGTTTTGTGTGGGGAAACTTCTGAGGGTGCGGTGCATGTGACCGGAATTTTACTCTGCAAGAGTGGGTCCGAAGGGTTCTGCCTTGGAGAGGTAGTTTAGTAATAATGTACTAGAGCTTCGAATATTGGTCAGGAAAATGAGCATTGAGTATTTGAATTAGAGACCAGAACAGAATGTGGAGTGGGATTTCTGTAGCTGTCCATAGGTAGCTGGGATGGTGCTTAAGGTTTTCTTGATGTCTTAGGCGCTCACCTTATTCAAAAGACGAGAAAGAAGAATGAGAGATAGAAAATGGGAGGAGAAATTCCTGTTGATGTTGAAACTCTACCCAAGTATTAAATATTAGATGTAGCTTTATTCCATACTTCCATTGTCAATGTATTCATAATAGAGGTTCATCCTAACTTGTTCAGTGTCTACTTCTCATCTCTTGCTACCTAGTTATGAATGCATGACAATGAGGCAATCAATTGTTCAATAGGCTGGAATACTGAAAATGGCCCATCTTGTTCTCTGATCTTAGAGCCATAAACGCTATCGATACTATATATTACACTTTCATCTCACTTTATTGATGTAATAGTATCCATCGATCATTAATCTTGTTATTTTAAATAAAAAATTTACGGATTGATGGAAAATATTACGTCATTATAATAGAATACGAGCAGGACGATGGTGCAACATATAACATTTTCCTTAACCATAGAGCACACTTCTCGCTTTCAAGGACTTGTTGGATTGTATACAACAAAATCTATCCACAAATACTATGCTTTTAGTGGGTTATCGATGTAATGCAGACCCATTTGTGTGAAGCACTTTGTCATATCATGTAGAGATCATGCCCTTCGCCATTTTTAGTCCCTGTTTAGGTGATGGTTTGTACCAAAGTTGGGACATCCCACCCCCTTCCCATTTTGCACTACAAAAACGAAATTGATATTCCAATTAGCACCAACCAATGAGTTATATATGTTGTATACTACCGTATTGGTATTCCACTTTCATTATACTGTTGATGTGACATTGTTTATCAACTTTTAGAGTAGATTTATTTTCAAAATAATAAATTTAAAAGTTGATTGATAATATCACATCACTAACTAATTTTTGTGACATTATTGCCTTCTTTTTCTTTTTCTTTTTTTTTCTTTTATCGATTTCTCGATAAAAATGTAATTAAATCTGGCATAATTTGAAGTTCAAGGTGTAACAAATAGAACTTATATATACAAGTAATTTCTATTTCTACCTTGTCTTTTGCCTTTTTCATGTTATTAAATCGAATAATTATTTCATTTTAGTAATTTGTGTGTTTCTTTTTGTGGTTTTTTCCTATTCGAAATTGTTGATAATTTTGGTGGGTGGGGGGAGAGAGAGAGAGGTGTGGTGATTAAAAAGTGAGAGAGAAGAGTTAATTATCATGGAGTCGTCCTTTCTAATAGCGGTTATACCAAACCTCCACTAAATCAAATTTAAGCTCCTATTGAATTGGATGCAATACCATTACCACCTCACTTGAATCTTAATGACTTTGATGCAATACCATTATGCCATTGTCCCCTCACTTGAACAAGGGATTTCATAATTCTTTGGCTGTCAGATCAACTTTATGCTTTTTATCTTAATTTATAAAATAATTTTTTTTATCAGTCACTATTTATTAACTCACACCCCTCACTTTATGAAAAACATTATATACTCAATAATAATAATATATAAAAAAAATCGTAGATGTGACGTGTGGGGTGTAAAGATGAATAATAGTTGATGTATAACAAAATACTAAATATATATATTTATATTTGGTCATTTGATTTTACCGTTCACATGGACAGCTTAACTTGGCATTGCCAGGTCATATCAAAAGAAAAAGAAAAATAGAACATAATACTCTATTTTTTTCTGAATTGTGAGGCATCTTATTTTTGGATCAATTTCTAGTTCTGTTTTTTTATTAATACCAATGACTATAACATATAAGCTCATTAGCTATAGGTTGTGATAATTTTTTGGTACAATAAGATATAAATAAAAGTATGATTTTGGAAACAATGGAGATTGACAAGTATTATTGTTTTGTATTGAATTGAATGGTACATTTTGAGGGTCTATTAAGGGAATTGATAATAGTTTGTAGTTAGTAAATCATTCTGCATATGATTGTCATCATGATAACAAATTAATACTAGTGATAATCAAGAAAAAAAAATGAGGTTTACGTCCTATTTTTGTTTTTTAATATGATAAGGCAGTGTCACGTAACATTACCAGGTCAAGCGATCTATCTGAACGGTAAACTCAAATGGTCAAGTAGTATCGTCGTATATATGATTATATTGTAATAATTCCATGTTATGATGATGAGCATTTTTTTTTCAAATTTTTTGGGTCAAATGATAAAAGTTCATAAAACCAAATAATAATTGAAATTATAAGAACTTAACTATTCAATCAATTTTTGTCAAATGGCTTTGTTTGCATACATAAACGATTTCATCTAATCTTATCTTATTATATCATTATAATTTTTCTAAATTCTCATACAAAATATAATATATAATTTAATTTTTTCAAAATTTAAAATAATATTAATATTAAAAAATAATATTCTAATAATAATTTATTTAACTTTTATTTAAAATTATTTCATCTCATCTTACTATTCAAACGAACAGGACTATTTTTCTGTATATAATAGATCAAATTTTCATTAACGTGGAAAACTGCAGTGAGTAGGCTTCAAGCAAACATTATAACACTCATTCGGTTTCCCAAGCATAATTATTATATCTAATTATGATGTTTAAGGATTCTATCCTTCCAAATTCCAATCAAGTTCAACGTCTCTCACAGACTCTTAGATCTTATTACCATAACCGCAGCCCAAAAAGCAACAGAAACTCACAAGTGAAAAAACAAAAAATAGAAATGTTTTAATCAAGAAGAGATCTCAAATTGAAAAATAAATTCATAAATTGATATGATTTGATTTGATATTTTTATTATAAAATAGATATTAGGATATAAAATCATGTCAGTTTATAAATTTATTATTTTTAAAAGAGTTTTACAACCTAGTGCTTATAAAAAAAAAAAAAAAAAAGTTATCGACAATCACAACATCGTTTATTTTGAAATCTATCATATTCATTAAAAGAATCAAAATATTATTATCTATTATGGAAATTGATATGACAGATTTTCACATAAGCCATATGTTTAAAAAACAATTACAACAAGATTTAGTCTCATTTAGACAGCGAGATGAGATAAGATAGTCTTAAATAAAAATTAAAAATTGAATAAAATATTATTAAAATATTATTTTTTAATATTAATATTATTTTAAGATTTGAAAAAATTGAAAAAAATAACTTTAGAGTCGATCTAATAATCCTCAAATAACAGCCCTTCAATGGGCTATTGACAAGTGGACCCTCTAACCTAAGTTGATACGCTTGCACCTCATGTGAAAACACTCCCCACGAACTCATCCCCCCCCCTCTCCCCTCCCCCCCCCCCTTCCCCCTCTCCCCCCGTCTCATTCTCTTGCAGCAAAACCCATCCCCTCTCCCCGGTCTCATCCTCTCGCATGAAAGCCGCTACCACTGCCGCCGCCCTACGTCAAAACCCATGGAACCTACCGAAATCCTCTCCCCCCTTCCCCCTCTCCCCCATCTCCCATCCTCTAGCATGAAGCCACCCTCCTCTGAGATTAGACCCGACCCTCCTCACTCAATCGAGGCCGCTGCCGCCACCGAATATTTGTTGAAGCCATGACACTCAGAGGACAGGACAGTGTCGACGTGGTCCCTCTCTGGTATGCCCTAATTTGTCTATGGTAGCATGAATTTGCTAATGCTCTGGGTTTTTCTTCTGAGTTTGGGTTTAATTTTTGGTTTTTCTTGAATGGGGTGCTCTGACGACGACGACGACAACATGTCTACCATGGCTGAAGCCTCTGCTTAGTGGAAATTTTTTTGGTTCAATGCAAGTTACACACGGATTCCCACAGACTGAATGCAATATGTATTGTTTGGATTGCAAGAACGGGTTGATTTTGATTTGATTGTGGGTTGATTTTGGAGAGAGATGGAGATAATCGACGGAGATGGGGGAGATTGGCGACTGAGATGGGCAATGGCGTAGATGATGGACAGATTCTGTGAAGTGAATGGCTTGTGATTCTGTGTGGTGAGGTCTAAAGGATTTAATGTGTTTTTGTTTACGTGTAATCCTGTGATTGGAGGGCTGTTATTCTCAGCTTAACAGTCGGACCGCTCTACAGGGTTTCCTAAAATTGAATTGTTTATTATATTTTGTGTAAAAATTTAAAAAATTACAACTATAAGATAGAATGAGTTGAGATGATTTCTCCATCTAAACAATCTTTTTAAAATAATTTAGATGCCTAAAGGTCTATAACCATATGTTTTTTGCAAATATTATTTTATTAGTAAAACAACCATTCAATTATCTGTCCAATCTAAAAAAGACTCTTTAATCAAATTAAAAAGGGACCATTCAGTTTTTTTGAAATGAAGAACCTATTAGAAAGTTTTCTTGAATGAAGCATTACTTGAGTTCAGCCGTGCCAGCGTGTCGCCCAATTTTAACCATTGGGCGTCCAACGTGCCCACTAGTATAAATGAGTGTTTTTATTTTTATTTTTATTTTTTTATATCTTTTAACATATTTAAATATTTTAAAAAAATAAAAAGATATACCAATATATTAAAAATCACTTTCTTAATCATTAAGTAAAAAAAATATATTAAAAAAAATTAAATACATAAGTGGTCAAAGTGAGTAGACACAACTAAATACATAAAACTTCTTGAAGTGTCGGGAAGTTATACAGCATAAAAATAATGCTATATACAGTTGTAGAGTGTGGAAGTACCATTCACTCGCTTTGAAAAATAATAGAGTTTACTATTACAATTTTTTTTTAACATGAATCTTATATTTATTTATTTTTTTCAAAATAATTACGTCGGGCTTACACACCACACTATCATTCCTCTTTTAACCTTAGATAAGGGAAACACAACCATTTGGACTGGTTTTTACAAAACATAAAAATGGGTCATTCAATTGACAAGCATATTTTAACTGGAGATGGAAAAAGAGGACCCACTTTCTCAGCAGTAGGTATAGTTTATGATTTAAGTCATCCCCCATGGAATCATGAGTTCTTCTTCAGGCCAGTGATGAGATTGAAATGGACCAACTTTACTAACGTCGACCCTTTAAACCATTATATAAGGAACCCCATCCCTCACCTACTTCATCTGCAGAAGCAGCATCATTCTTCTATACCTCAACAATGGCGAGCTCCAATATTGCCGGAGTTGTATGTGCAGCTCTCTTAGTGTTCATGTGTATGGTTGTGCCAAGTTTGGCCACTGTTTACACCGTCGGAGACACCGCCGGTTGGGTCATGGGTGTCGATTACAGCACCTGGACCAGTGGCAAGACCTTTACAGTGGGCGATAGCCTCGGTAAGCTTTCAGGCCTCCACTGTACAAAAGATCAGAACAGTTTGATCTATTAAGACCACTACTTCACAAAAACTAACGTAGTAATTTTCAATTATTGAAATGCGAAACATATATATTCATAACGGTTTTTTACATATTTTCAAGACTAATAATATTTTCATAATTTTCTTTTACGTATTTTTTAAAACTCTGCATGCTTTAATTGAAATACGAATGTGTAAAAAATTGAAGTTTAAATCAGATAAATAAATAAATAAAAATTTGATGAAGTGGAACAATCATATTGACTTGGTTGAATAGTTATATCTATGCCATTATTCAATTTCCGATCAATAACCCATATTTCAATAATGTTAATACAAGTATTATGTGTGCAAGTCTAATGCAGGTCTTTTGTAAAAGGAAAATGTTAGGGGAGTTCTTTAAAGTTATCGCTCAAAGTTACTACTCAATTATTTTAATTTTTTAATTTTGTTTTTATTTAATAGTTAAGGAATTGACTATTAGTGAAATTGTATATTTTTTTATTTTTTTCTAAATGATTAAGAATATTAAAAAATTGTTGACAAGAAAAGGAAAAAAAAAAAGTCTAGTGATTGGAATGTCCTTTGTAAAAAATTAGGTTTCTAAAAAAAGTGACTTTATTTATAATACATTTTCATGGTGGGGTCCAGAGTTTACAAAGGATCTGTGCGAAATTGTATACTTCTAACTTGTACATAAATCTAGTGTAAGGGTTTTAAATGTAGATTTAATAGTGATTGAAATGCCATTTCTTTTCTCGTTATTGGGATCTAAATGAGATCCCTCAAATTATATATTATACTCCTTGACCCACTTTATATATTATATGTCTCACTCTCAAGATGCATTTTCTATTTAAGATAAAAACAGTACTGCAATCCATGATTAAACTCAAATATTTACTATTTTTCTTGTAATGTGACAGTGTTCAACTATGGAGGTGGACACACGGTGGATGAGGTGAGTGCTGGCGACTACAAGACATGCACTGTGGGCAATTCCCTGAGTTCGGATAGCAGCGGCGCATCCACCATCGCTCTCAAAACTGCAGGGACTCGCTACTTCATATGCGCAGTCGTCGGCCATTGCGGAAGTGGTATGAAGCTTGCTGTAACTGTGAGCAAAACTAAAAAAGCATCAGCCCCTGCACCATCAGCAGATGATACACCGGCAGCTGACGCACCCACTGCATCGTCTGGGACCGGAAAACCATCGGGTGGCAATACAACTGTTACCACTCCAGCTGCTAAGAAACCCACGTCCACATCCACATCCACATCCTCATCCACAACCTCCACTCATTCATCTTCAGGGACCGCTCTTTCTCCAATTGCTTTGGCTCTGTTGGTTATTTCTTGGCCTTTGTTTTCTATGATGGTTCTCTCATAAACTTGGCTAGAATGCATGCATAATCTAGCCAGGTTGGAGGCAGTGCTCTTTCTTTCTTTCTTTGTCCTGTTTGTATTGTAATTTTTCTTAGTTTATGTATTGGTGCTTGAACTGCGGCCTTGCAGGAAGACAGGGGTGTTGGCTATGAATTTCTTGGAATCACAGCACACACATTAACAAAAGGGTAATACAGATCATATCAATATATGTATGTGATCTTTGGATGCATGAATAATTGATGAAAACAAAAGAAAAACTTGGTTACTAAAGGGAAATACTTTTTTTCCTTGTGTGTTTGCTGAGGAAAGTAGTTTCTGCTAGTTTAGCTTCAACATCGATAGAGGCCTTTGTGACAATTATTAACAAACAAGTTGCACCAAACAAAAATAGTTTGGCGGGGTTGGTCATTAGTTTCTTTCAGTTTAAAATCATCTAAATCGACATTGGAGATCGAGAACTTGGCACTTGGCTCAACCCTTGAACTTGGGTGGGCGCATCAAGGCGTATGCAACTAATGCTAAATACAAGTCTAGGCCGTGCAAGTTTTTTGCAGGATTTTGAAAAAAAGCAAGACCCAACATTAAAAGGAAGATTTCAATTTTTTTAAAAGAGAATGCACGGAGTTTGTATGACCTACATCTGTACCAATTATTTATTTTTCTTGAAGATGGATCTGTTGGATGAATAGAGCTACAATTTTGTCAATTTTTGGAACCCAGGCCTGAACTGGTCTGGGACAGCCTAAGAAATGTAAGACAAGAAAACAAAATTTGTGCATTGGCAATGAACGATCTTTGATTTAGGTGAAAGCGACACCGGATCGATTTGGTAGCGCACTTGTTAAGAGATTGTGTTGGAGATGCCCCAATATTGACTCAAACCAACTTTCACAAACCAGAAAAATAAAGTTTTTGAAATAAATCCATAGCGTGTAGCTCAGTAATTACGGGGCTGAAAGCCCAAGAGAAGGGTCACTGTCACTAGGGGTTGCATATGGACATAGAAGTGGGCTGCTTTATCCAAGGGAAGCAATTAGTGTAATGTTGTGTGGATGTTGTAGCTTTGTGATTATTCACCTTACGTCGAATTAGTGTTGCTCTCCATTCCCTTGGGTCTTGGACGAAAGCAATAAGATAGGAAGATAGATCGAATGGATCGGTCAAAACTTAGATGACACTTGGGAGTCGCAAGTTTCTATATGAACACATGACACTTACATTGAAAGGAGCGAGATGGGAGTGGCAAGACTTCAAAGAGTTGATACTTAAAATTGAATGGTGTTGTGTGTCTCATTGTTAAGAGATAAGGACATATTGGCACTTAAGCTTCACACACGAAGCTGTGTTGCCCATTAGGAGTGCTACCTGCACCTCCCGGCTCCAACACCGCCCTCGCAGGCGCAGGGCGCGAGTTTGGCCATTGAACGGGTGCTCTTGTCTAGGAGCAGATTGGCACCCCATACCATTTGCCCACTGTGCAGAGTGTGGTATCACATGGCGAGTTTTCCAAAAAGAGAGAGGGAAGGAAATATAGATATATATATATATACACCTAGGCTAGGGGCAACAATGAGGAGAGAAAGTTAAGTTTAAAACCTAACCTAACTCAAAACCACGTTGTTTTATTAAAAAAAAATTATTATTTTTAAATATATCTTATATGTATACTGGGCCGGACGGACGGGTGAAACTTGAGCAGGCTCAAGGCCGTAGCCTAGCACCCGCCCTCAGCATTTCGAAAGTGGTACAAGCCTAGTCTTAGGAGGATTTAGTTTATTTAAGAAAGAGGGAGATGGCCCGCTTATTAGGACAATAAAAAATGTTAAACTTGCTATAAATTTTATTACAAAAACTTTATAATAAACTTGAACGATATTTTTATAACTCTTGATTGGTAACATATAAGGTTGAAAAATCAATGTAGAAAAACTTGAAATACCTCTAGCCTTGTTCTTCGAACCCTTTGTTTTTCTTTCGTCTTTTAATGTTTGAGAGTATTCATGTTAATCATACAACGCACGTTTAGTCCCTAAGGCATTTCTTTTTTTCTAAATTAAAAACGAAAGAAATCATAGAAGAATAGTGCCCGAAGAAACAATGGCTGAAGCAAGTCCGTATTAAAGATGTATATCCTGACAATGGGTACCATTCAAATGACTGTGTGAATAACTGGAGAAATTAACAGAAACTACAACATACCCGTGACAGGAATTTAATGCATTACCGGATAGAACGTGCATGTCTCTACTTCAAATCCGCCTGAACATTGAGCTACTTTTAGGCATGCAGCACAGAAAGGCCATCAGAAAAACCAATTTCTTTGTTGCTACAAGATCAGTCTTATTTTCTTTTTCTTTTCTTTTTTTAATGTCGGAAAACCTCTCCAAAATAGAATCTTTCAGAGTAAACCCCGATCTTATGCACTGCACTCTCAAAAGTTTTCCTATACAGAACTGGTTAAATCGCTGACTTTTCATTAGGAGTATAGCCTTAAATGATTGTTTGCACCCATGAGGTGTTAAACCTTAGACCTTAAAGGAAGTAATACCTCAAGACCAAAACCTTCACCACTTGGCCAACTCCTTGAGATTCTGAGGTTTCTTTTTGCAAAGGAAAATTCACAGAAGTCTCTCCTTGTGTGCACAACAATCAGGCCTCTCTTTCGATCCTTGGAAGCCTTATAGCGTTCAAGGATTCCGACATCAATCTTCTTTGTTTTACCTAAATTGTATAATTCTTTCCCTGAATTTTAAAAGAGACAACATATGCATCATTCTAAGTTAATTTGGGGGGAGAAAACATAAGATTCCTAAGCTATGAAATAATACCCAAAGGGAAATACTCTAAGCCAAATTCCCGATCAATGTAAAATCTCACAACACGGGATTACATAAAAACAATCTCACAAATTGATGTGACTTGATATGATTTGTCAGATTATAAAATTACATTATTGTAAAATAAATCTAACAGATCAAATGAAACCACATCAATTTGTATAATTACTTTTGTATAATTCGTATGTGGTACATCGTACCAAATCCCCAATCAATGTAAAATCTCACACCAATCCTCCTACTCGTGTCTATCAAGATGGTTTCTCCGAAATTGCATCCACCATACTAAATTAAATGCTTGGACCATCTCCCCCCATTGATCCCTCTAAATCAAATCATTTCCTTGCAACTCCTTTAGGTTATGTTTGGGGGCAAAGATGAGAAATCTCATCTCTATCTCATCATTACATCTTTTTTAAATCTCCATATAAAATATAATAAACAATTTAACTTTTTCAAATTCTAATTCAACTTTTTCAAATTCTAAAATAATAATAATATTAAAAAATAATATTTTAAACTTTATCTTGACACCATTTACAAAATTTTAAAAAATTTTCATCTTATCTCAACATCCAAACCTAACCTAATCAAGGAAAAAATCATCTATCAAACTCATGATCTAGAGGGTATAGCAATAAAGATATCAACTTTTTTCTCCAAAAGGGTAAGGAATCTAAAGTGAATATGCCCATCCACACTAGCAAAATTGAAAAATAAATAAATAATTTCACTGTAAATGCCTGTTTTTATTGATTTTTATCCCCCCAAGATGTAAACTTCGGTCAACAGTCTCTCTTCTCGGGGCTGTCGCAATGCACATGGGTCCTTTTAAGCAGGGAAGTGAGAGAGTATTGACCAACAGCTGTGATCAGTTGACACGTGCAAAACACTATCTCCCACTCTCGTCTCATTTTGCCCCCACCCAACAGCACGTCCAAACCAAACCATTTTACTTGACTTCAGAAAAAAACTGCAAAGTACCCAAAAATATGAACATGTATTGTCTGCTTTCCCAGCTGTCTTCAGACACCTTTACTCCAAAGTCCAAAGTCTAATCTCTCGTACAAAAAGATGAAACAACCCCATCGCCACCTAGTCTCCTACTTTCCTTTTCTCCTAAGAGCCAGAGATCCCTAATCACCATCAACGTTGTCTCAAACTCTAATTAACCACATAAAAGACTACAAGAGTGAAGTTAAACCACAGAAAACACAGATTGTGGGTCATTGAGAACAAAGACTTGAACCAGAAACTCAACTTCGAACGTTGAGGCACACCACCGGTTTTGAAAAGTAAACATCGGATCGAAGCTGGGACATGTTGGTCGTTGATCAACTGGAAATAGGTTTTGGTATGAACATAGTTTGAAAAAACAAAAATGGACGCCAACCCACGACCAATTTGGACTGGCAATAGACTCAGCAGAATAGAATAATCAGAACAAAAAATTAATGAGTACTTAAAAATGGTCTGCAACATAATTTACCCAGTAACAATAAACGTGAAAAAATGAAAAAGTACAGACCCAAATAATAATGATGATTATGATAATCAGCAGACACCAGTTAACCTAACAAATTCAAAAAAAAAAGAAATGCGAACTCCATGATAAAAGTAAAATTAGCAAGGAAAAGAAAACTGGTGCTGATGTTCAAACCCTAGCAAATCTGGGGCTACGGTGGCGTAGCAGAGAGACGCGCGTGACTCCGATCGGACCTACAGCAACAAAGTCACCGCTAAGATGACTGATGCAACAGATCCGGTGGTGGTGATTCTGTTCAACGCTGCGCCATTGCCAGGAGAACCAGTTGGAGACTCGGTCGGCGTCTTGCCGATCGAGGTGGTAGGAACAGTAGGTGAGCCAGTTGGAGTTGGAGCGTTTCCAGGAGGGGATGATGTGGGAGGAGCTGGAGGTGAGCTGGCCGGAGCACTGGCGGGGGCCTTGGTGGTAGTTGGAGCGGGAGCCGAGGCTGGTGGAGACATGGTGGGAGAAGATGTCGGAGTCGAGGTGCTAGGCGGAGGAGCAGCCGTAGGAGAAGAAGCCGGCGGGGACTTGGTCGGCGCTGCCCCCGGAGCCTGAGCAAAGGCGGAGCCAGCCACCAAAGCGAATAGCATCAAACCCACAAAACTAAAGTAAGCCATTGATGTTTTTTTCGCGTCAACTCAGAGAGTGTGAGAACAAGGACAGCTTAAAATGGTGACCACAGCGGGTGTTGTAATGCTGCTTTCTGTACGCACACAGAGATATATATATTATTCTGTGGAAAATTCTATATATTGCTGAATATTGTAGTAAATTTACTTTTACAATTCATATGATAAACAAATTAATATCAGTTAAAAAAACATAAAATTTATTAATTTATTATCATGATGATTTATTGAGTACAAATAATTATCAAATCTCTTAATAAACTCTCGAGATGTATCATTCATTTCATTACCTAATAATAATGTTATAGAAGTTTGGGTCAATCTTTTTTGTTTTCAAAATCATGATTTTGATTAGAAAAAAAAAATCATGATTTTATTTATATTCTGATTTTTTTTATATGATGTCTTTGCTATTATTAAAAGAAAAATGCTTAAGCCACCTACACATTCTTCCGATAAATTCAACCATTTTTATTTTTTTTCTTTATTAATCAAAAAAATATTTTTTAATTAGTTTGTAATTTTTTTATTTTTTAAAAATAATTAAGCGATTAGAAAAATGCATTAAAAAAAACACACAAAATTAAAAAGAAAAAATGTATTTTATACTTATCACCTATCGGTGGGAACTGTCGGGACACCTCTAGATGGCCCTAGGCCTAGCAATTCCTTTATTAAAAAGAACAGCACAAAAAATGAATCCTAAGAGAAAAGATGCCCCACAATTGAAAGGAAGAACGTGTTACGTTTTTTTTTTTTTTTTCTTTATTAATATGACTTGGCAGTGACATGCGATACTACCAGATTAAGTAATTAATCTAAATAGTAAATTTAAATAATCAAGTAGCATTTTCCGATAAATTATACAAAAAGATTCTCTTTATATTTTAATCATATATACTTGGGTTGCTATGATTGAGCACATTGGCAGTTCTAGCTTCAATTTTTAATTACTTGAAATGGACCATCTCTTTCAAGTTTCATGGTACAATGAGTGAAGAACACAAGCGTTGAACTTTTTCTAATTTAGATTATTTTGTCATATGTTATCACTTTCTCCGTCAGCTTATTATTTATAACCAATTTTAGTATATCAATATCTGATATATAAAGAATTAAAAAATTTTTAAATTATTTTAAATACAATTAATATCTCTTTATGTTATATATTACACTCGAATTTTATTTTTAATTCATATAAGATTAATTATGATTACATGGTATTGCATATGGGTCCCTTAATTAACACTATTTTTTAAAAATTAAATAAATAATAAATAAGGTGGAATGAAAGTGTACAAAGCATCATTTTCCATATTGTATCGGACTTTGTTGCTTGGGAAAGAAGTGGGGGAGGGCGCATATGTGCGCAGTGATTGGCTGTCATGACTCACGTTGTTGGAGGGTCCATTTGATTGCCCTTTTTAGTGAGGTTTCATGGCTGTCAATACACCTGTCATTACTATAAAGATTTCCAACGAAAACGACTTTTCTTCGCACTGGAACCTTCCACCCACATTCATACACAATGGTTCTAAGAACTTGTTGAAGGAAAGAGAGAAAAAGTCCTTGCTTTTCTCATGTGGTCCTATGGTAGTGGGTGCATGAAAGAGGAATCAAAATCGCTTACCCATTTGTAAATTGGTTCTTTCCTTTTTATTTTGCTTTTCTTTGTTGTAATGTATGAAGTCTTGCATAACTCCATTAAAAAAAAAAAAGTAGGTATATGGGAAGAAAAATACTCTAATCACAAAAAGATTATATAAAAATAATCTCACAAACTGATATGACTTGATGTCATTATATTATAAAGTTATTTTTATTGTAAAGTAGATCTAATAAATTAGATGAAACCACATTAATTTGTAAGATTATTTTTATATAATTCGTTTGTGGATGTAAGAATACTCATATGTGAAACCCGCATGAAAAATCACTTTTAATGGTAGATCCTATTTTTTTCACAATGGAGTGTGCGTGACCCTTTTTTTTTTTTTGTTTTAAGAAATCATTATCTTTTATGAATAATTCAAATCAAAGTAGCAATATAACTTGGGACACCCTCAAGCTCAACAATTACATCATCAATGTCAAAAGCCTTCTTAGCTAAACAATGAGCCACCTGATTAGTAAACCTGTTGGTGTGATTCACTGTCCAAACTTTCAAATCTGTTAAGACTCTTTTTCACATCTGAGATTATCATACCAGCTTGACCCCATTGCTCACCCACTCCATTAATCTCTTTAACAACATTAAGAGCATCACCCTCAAGGATAATCTTCCTCAAACCAATGTCAATTCCCAGCAAAACAGAATGAAGAGCAGCATAGGCCTTTGCAAGATATGGATCAAGAAAGAGGGGTTTGTTCATTCTCATAGTGCCCACGACTTGCCCTTTCCAGTTTCAAATAACAGTGCTAATGCCAACCCTACACTTCTTCTAATCAATATCTGTTAAAGTGCATGAGACTTAGACATCCTAAGATTGTATTTAGCATTACTTTACATGCATATGTCATGTAAAAATACAAGGTTTTTCTTTATTTTTGAACAAGAATATTCTTTCTTCAATCTTAAATGAAATCTTTACTTACGGATGAGTAATGCTAGATTCAGTTTTAGAGTGTGCAAGCCCTGCTCACTATTTTTTTAAAAAAAAAAGTGGAGTCTACTATTAAAAAAATAATTTTTTTAAAGTCAAAGATTTACTCACTTTTTTTAAAAAAAAATGCACGAGATTTACACAACATATGACTACAAATATCATTTAAATGAAAGGTTTCTTATACAGTACTGAAAATGCGAATTTATATCTACGTTACTTTTGTGGCTTTGTTTAGTTCACATGTTGATAAATTTCATAGCAAATAGAGTATTACGTCTATAATACCCACTATTTACAATGAAATCACTATCGATATGAATTCCTTTATTGTTGCAAATGATAATATCTATGTTGTTGTAATGTACATGGCTAATTGTTAGAAACAAGTACTTCTACTTGCAAATCGCAAATCAGCATAGAATATACATCTTTCATATTGTCGATATGACATAATATACTTGTAAGGGTCCCTGTCTCAACAGGCCTAAGGAGAGCAATTAAGGGGACAAGAAGCAAAGGCCCAGTCTAGAACAAGTAGACTCTTCGGCCTGGCATACAAGTAGACTCTCCTGGATGCAACCTCTATGAAGGAGCGTACTACAGGGGGATGAGACTCACCGACTTGGAGACCCCTCGAGCAGGTCTAGCCCTTGAGTGTTTGTCTGCGTCATGGGTAGAAAGTAAGGGGGACCTTCAATCCTCTGACATGGAAGACATCTACGGACCATCAAGGACTCTAGTGGAGTGAGGCAAATCGGAGAACCATGCCGCATTAATGGCACCACTACTCGAGTTGCACACCACATTAATAACGCCGCCATAAATCCACACTACATTAAAGGCCCCTGACAAAAGTAATAGTATGAATGACACAGATTCCTTCAGGCAGATACAATCTGTCCCCCTAGACTCCTAGTATAAATAGCAATTTCCAAGTACGAGAAACTTTCTCTGATCCCTAGACTTTCTTACTTATTTACAAACTTCCAAGAGAATTCACTGACTTTGGTATCGAAGACTCCCTAGCCCCGAGGCCACCCTCTCCCAGTTGCCTTCTTCTCTATTTTCGTAGGCCCAGTTCTCAAGATCTGAGTTGCTGGAACCTGGTCCAAATGTATACGAAACACAATGTTAACAACATTTTTCAAACACCTCTTCCAAATTATTTTGACATATCAACAATGTAGAGAAATATAAATAGAATTTGTACAAGGTTTTTCCAATAGTTGACATGCATTGGGAATTGAGATACCTTAAATAAGAGTATTAGTAGTGGACTCAATAAAGTTTGGTTAAAATTTAGTTAGAGAATTCACTTTTATAAATTTAGCTAGCCACTTTTTCAACAACACCAAATAACAAACTTTCCAAATTTATCATTATTTTATAAAAATATTGATTTTGATCATTTCATTTATTTTAATTCTAATTGTAATTTGAATATTTATTCATTATTAAAAAAGTACACATTAATTTTCTAACGTTCATATTTTTTTTACAAGTACCTCTTGTATCCATACATACAAAATCTAATCACAAGTAATGTAAGTAATAAATGCATCCCAACCTCCCATTTGATTAAAAAATTAGGAACAATCTTGTTTGAACAAACCATTCCAAGTCAAACGAGACATCCAATTGCACATTCCCCACAAATACATACTCCAATACACTTGCATGTGCCTCTTTAAAATAATTGTTTATGGTGAAAATAATATTTAGCCAGCCCGGCCAATGAATAAATCTTAAACAAAAATTACTATTTATTTATTAAGTCTATTATAATAGATTTTTGTATAAACTTTGATTAAAATTTGACTAAGTCGAGTCCACTACTAATGCTCGAATTCACAATAAAGATCATGCCCATAAAGGGTCGGTACGACAAATGAATTGGCAGATTGGATGAGTAAGTGGGCTGTAAAGCTTTTGCTAGTGTCACTTTGTAACCACTTATTTGTAGTTGATCAAGAAAAAAAAAAAAAAAAGAAGGTACCATATTTGTTAAACAATTCTTCTACGAACAGTTGGGATGCATAAGCGTTGGGAAATCGGCTAGCCAAGTCAGCTGAGATATTTAAAAAAAAAAAAACAAAAAGGAAAGAAATAGTGGGTCTTCATCTTCGTGGGTTTGGAAGAACTGTAGAAGAATTGTTGGAGCTGAATGGAATCTAGAAGAGAGTTTGGATCTTCGTGGGTCTCTCATCCAATTGAAGTTCGTGTGGGTATATCTTCGGTGTTAGGTCTCTCGTCCATTTCTGTTCATAGGTAAATCTTGGTGATGCTGGATGACATTTTCAACTCCTGTTCATGGGTAGATCTTTAAAGAAAAATGGCAAGAAGCAAAGGTTGCCACACATAACCTCCAGAATCTAACAAGGAAATCTCAATTTTCTTTCCAAAAGAAAATCACAAACTATACCTTTTTTTTAACACCAAATTTTGGTTCACTCAGCTGAGTTTCTGTACACTTGGAATGTTCAATTCAATCGCTTAATATGTCTTAGAAGTTCAGAATGGAATTTGACTAAATTAGACGAATAGAAAATCACTTTTTTTTTTGACAAATTCCTCTTTAAGAACGAATACAAGAGAATAAATCTCTTGGCACTAGACACGACACAATAGCCTTGTTGTAGCCCTTCATTAGTAATCTTAGCCCTCCCATCATCCACATCAATATAGACAAGGGTTGTCTGAAGTGAAAAGCGTGCAAGATCCTCAACCATCGACAATAGAGTAAGGCGGCACTATGGGTGAGAGAAAAAGCACGGCGTGCGTAATCAAGAAAAATAGATTCTTGAAGAGAAAAAGAAGATAGATTCTTGAGCAGAAAAATAAGATAGGAGAAAATTACATCAAAAACCTAAAAAGAAAGTAAAAGCAGCTACACCCTATTCGGAGAAGGTAATAGGAGCTACTATGGGTGAGAGAAAAAAAAAAAAAGGCCAAAGAAAAAGAAAGGGGAGAGAGAGGGAGGAAGAAAGGGAGAAAGTGAGACCAGCTTTGTCAGACGATTGCATTCCGACTCCCCAAAACTAATTCTATATAGAATTTTTCTTTCTTAAAAGGTCATGGATTCTATGAAGATGTTATTGCAAAACTTTAAGGTCTTGTTTGAATTGAAAATAATCTCAATTCATCTCATTTCATCATTACAAAATTTTTAAATTCTCACACAAAATACAATAAATAATTCAACTTTTTCAAATCTCAAAACAATAATAATATTAAAAATTAATATTCTAATAATATTTTACTCAACTTTTAACTTTTAGCTAAAACCATCTTATATCATCTCTATCCAAATGAGTTAAATAAAATACCCGTTCTCATTTCACTGCATCATTAACAACTATAAAAGAAAAAAAATTTCTTGTTTTATTAAAAAAAACCATATATTTTCAATAATACTAATTGAGACACTAAATATATTATTGATATGAAAGCTAACATAAAAAAATAAAAATAAATAAAAAGTTATTCTTGCGAAAAGTACATCATTTACATCAACACTATTGAAGTGATTGTTATACATACTGGTTTAAGAATAGAATAATTCAAAAAAGAATTAGCATATGTGTTGATGTTTTTATAGCTGTAATAAAAACTCAATAAGTAACTATAAAATAATAATAATAAATAAATAAATATTCCTAGATTAATAAAAATATAATAATTAATACTACATAGTTGTGATAATGTTTTATTAAAAATAATAAAATTATGCACGATTTGACTATTATCACCGACTTATAGAATGGATGTTAACAAAGTACTTTAATCTCTGTTGGTGAAATTCACAATAATATAATAAAAATTACAATAAAATTATAATTAAAACGAAGTCAGTTTGGACTGAGGCACGGAAATGTCGCTCTCTTTAAGGAGATTCAAGCCCTCTGCGGTGTACAACGTCTCAAATTAACCGGTGCAGTAGAAATCTTCTTGACCTGACTCCTCCAGGATACAACAGCCCAACTGATCGTCGTATGACTCAAGCCTATTCTGCACAAGTGGTTGAGTCCAAAGCTCCACTCAAAATAACACCTTTCTTTATCTGAAAAATATCTCAAAAAAATATATGCTCACTAATTTATTTTTTCTTCTCTCTCTCTTTTTCTAAAGTATCTATTTTTTCTTGTCGTACTTCGGACCAAAACAAAAATATATATATATTTATATTTATTGGATAAAGACCAACCGACCTGAACGTAAAACAGAAATTTAAAGCAACCATTAAATAACCCTTTTTAATCCTCTTCAAAGCCAACGTTCTTAATAAATTGTCAGTTAACATATTACCAAATGAAACGGCAAAAAGGCCATCAAGAGAAATAACGGCAGCTAATAATGATCATTTAATAATTTCTAAAAGCAAAACGGCTTAACGTTAACAGTTTTAAAAAACCTTCAAGCCAAGTTATTGCCCAAAGAAACAGCAACTTAACTACAAGCCCGTTAAAAACAACGTAGAAGACAAATAAGCGAAGGCAAGCAACAGTAATAAATAATTATTATTAAAAAATACTAACAATCTCATGTACGTACCCTGATATATATATTGCATCAAATATTGAGATTATCATTTAACATCAAGTAGTAGCCTATAACTTTGAAGTATAGGCATTCCGGAACGTTAGGATCCGGCCATTTAAATCCCATTACCGTTCCTTCTTGAAGTCCCAATGCTTGGAATAGGTTTTCTTCCACAACTCCAGTCATCATATTCATAGCAGGAACAAGAACGAATCCCTAGCTTGGGGAAATCTTGATGTATTCTCAGGTTCTTTGTGCAGAAGTTGCTGTTTTGAAAGACGCTAGCTTCTTGAAGTGAGTTTTGAATTCTTCATCTTCTCTATGAAAATCAATAAGCCCTGCACTTCTTAGGATTTTCCAGAACACCCATTTATTGCTATTGTCTGTTGGTTTTTTTTTTTTTTTTTGTAAATTTTATTATTATTATTATTATTATTATTTTGCATTTGGAGATGAGAGATTTCGAACTCAAGCCTTTTATTTTTGGAGGCTGGAGGTTTATGCCAATCAAGCCACAAACCTTTGGCATCTGTCTGTTCTTTAGGATGATCTGCACCTCTAGAATTGGAGCTACTGGCCATCTTGGAAAATATATATATAAGCTGAGAAAGAAGAGAAAATGTGGGTTTGAGAATTCGTACGTGTAGATGAATCTATTAAGCTCAATCTATAGGGAATGAACTGCATAATATATGGTTTCATGATTTCCTATTGAATTCAGTGATCGAATTTAATCTAAAAATAGCATGCCCCTTAATATTGTTCATTGCATGCACAATAATAATATCTGAGTGATAATAATTTAATAAAGCCCACGTCTGAAATTAAATTTGTATGTTGAATGCTAGCTGTTGATAAGCAGTGTTGGACGAGTCGTCATATATAGGAATAAATAATCTTATACGAATAATTCTATTTGAAAGTCTTTACACTATATACCATTCACGTAGTATAACTTAATTTATAAAATAAATTTTAAATTTTATAAATTAAATTATGTTATATAAATAATATATAGTATAAAAACTTTTAAATAGTATTGCTGAATTGTGTACTATAGGTGGCCCTAAAGGTAAAAGTAAGACGGCCTGTTAATTGCATGGACTACATAGGTGTGTCTCTAAGCTTGCTTTGTTTTGTGTGAAGTTGGACTCAGCCCATTCTCGTCTTAATTTGGTTCTTTTTCGTCTTTTATCTTTATTTATTTATTTATTTATTTTAAAGGTTAATTACCAATCTAGTTGTTTTTAATTGCTTTTGCCCATTCAGAAAAACAAAAGTGGTTTTAATTTTTTTAAAAGCATTCTAAGTTCTTTCCTTTTTAAAAACACTTGTTAATGTGGCATAATTTAAATAAACTCGTATAAGAAATACTTTAACCAAAAAAATATGACGTAAAATTAATTTCACAAACTGACATAGTTTGATGTGGTTAGTCAGATTGTAAAATTATTTTTATTATAAAATAAATCTAACAGATCATATAAAACAACGTCAATTTATGAATTTATTTTTATAACGAGTTTCGATTCATGTATCATGCACTAAATAACAATGACTTAATATGTGATTATATTTTTATAAAAAAAAAATGTGATTATATAGTATCATGTGTTTGGTTGCAAGACTCGACTGAGCTCAATCTTTTTAAGTTAAATCTAACATCTAAATACACAACTCTCAAATTTCTAAACTTATTTTAACTCAAAACCTCTTTAGAAAATTAGCATTATTTTTATCAAAAGCCTAACCAAATGTAAAATATGATGAGTTTCATCAAAATAGAGCTGCATTGGATTAGCCAAAGAGATTAGTGGGAAGCTTTGAGCTACAATAAATGGATGAGTTTCTTCAAATTTGAAGGGTTACTGTTCATCCATCAAATCTATTTTTTTTCACTGTTAATCTCCAACGACTTTTTTTATTCACGTTTAATTTCCAATCTTCTTGTAATAATAATGTAAAAATCAAATTAAATTATTAATTAACATATGATTAGTGTAATTGTAAAATATAAAAATAAATATAAAAATAAAAATATTATTATTAAAAAAATAATATTATATTATTATTTTGATGAATTCAATGGCTAATTCAATGTGGGGTTATGGTTAGGGAGGTTTTGGATTTATAGAAAATATATACTTTTCATCAAATTTTAGAGATGACTTTGATGAAGTGCTAATGCTCTTATACGTAGAACCCATAACTTTTTTCAACTTAACACATTTTTATACGTGGGATCTACAACTTTTTTCAACTTCTCAACTACTAAACTCATCTTAACATCTAAATATATTTTAAATTTATTTTTTTTTCTCGGTAAGTAAAACTTTTATAGATAAAACTAATGGATACAAGACACAAGTTCAGTGGGGTGGGAGCCCCCTATAGTCTTCCCAAAGCCAACATACATTACAACACAAAAATAAAAACAAAGGGGGTGACCGGAGTCAAAAAATTGACTTCCACCCAATTCCCGCAAGGAGAGACCGTTTGGAAACGGTTTTAAATAGTCTGATGAATAGACTATAAAACTGTAGCTAAAAGCCGTAGTACAAAGGGGTGTGTTGCAACGTGTTGTTCTGGATTGGCTGGAATGAACTGTCACATCCACTTTCACTCTGACTTTGGTTAGGAAAAGTGGGAACATAGTTTAGCAACCGAAAACAGTGATAGATCGCCGGCGAAGAGGAGCTACTGGCGGTGGCGACGCGTGCAGGCCACTCGCCACAGCTGGAGTGAAAAAGAGCAGTCGGTTCTGGAAGATTCGAAATCGTAGAACCCGAAACTGCCGCGCGTGTAGGCAAAGTGCACTCCGAGGTGTGGCGGCGTGTGAGGATCACGCGCAGCATAAGCCGCGCGTGAGGCAAAAGCGCTTCACCGATGGGAGGATTTCTTCCGTCAGTTTGACGATTGGCACCTGAAGAAGCAGAAGAAGGGGCGCGTGTTCACCCATGGTCGCCCGAAAAGCAGAAGATCGCCAACTATAAACGGTGCTACTGGGAAAGTGAAAAAACAAAGAAAAAACAAAAATAAACAGAACTAAAGGCGAGGTGGTGAGGTGGGTGGAGCCGTAGCATCAACCTTCAAAAGTACCCTAAATCTTTCCAGGTCGTTAATGCCTACCATGTCCGAATCTTATTGAATACAAGGATTTGCCGTCAATCGTTAAAGGGATTATGCGTCACGCTATCAACGATCCAATCACATTAAATGTACGTTATTTGCTCTTCTCTACAATTAATAAGGATTTTCTCAGCGAAATGATTTACACACAAAATAATTTACTATATATTATACAACAATGTTATAAAACGAGAGATATTATAAAAGTAACAATATTTTACTAAAACGTCTTCATTTTATAATATTGTTATGCAATATATTGTAAATTATATTGTATGTATATCATTACTCTTTTCTCAATTGTCTTATTTGATTAACTATTGATATGGTCAATTGTAGCCTACGCTTCCTAATAAAATTTCAGCGTTGTCATCTCTTGAAACTCTGTTATCTGGTTATCGTAGTTCCTCCCACTTTCCGATGAACTTTGAGCTCCAAGTATAGACGGCCTTAAGGTCGTCCGGTCTTCTACCTTGCCTTCTTAATCTTGACTGATACCGCCTGCCATGATTATCAAGTTAGGCTACAGGTATCATCAAAATCATGATAACACACCCACCTTTTCGATAAAGTCATTTTTTAGATTTTTTGTAAAACCGAGGAGCTACTAAACTTAAACTTAACTCAATATTTCTTTTTTTTTTTAATTTAAAGAGAGTCTATAAAAGTATTTATTTAAAATTAATAAAATCTTATGTACTTATTAAAATAATTTATTAAACTAAAATTATAAAACTAGGCATAACATAAATTATCTAGAGCCTCGCCTTCCTAGACTAAGTCTTGTCTTGAAGACCTATCCTCATAAAAACCATCACTCGAAATTGTTAAAACATAAAAATATATAAAAATAAATCGAATACTCAATAAACAACACATCATACAGTAAACATAATAAACATATAATTTTCTTGAAAATATGCATACTCATAAATACATACATAAATAACATAAATATAAACTTATCTTTCACTTTTTATAGGCCGATATCCATTATTGACAACTGTGAGTTAGGGTTAGCGAATCTAAATAGATTCTTATTCCACCCATGGCCGCTGGTTGTGGGATCCCTACATAAGGAAGATATATTGAGTGTACTACCAACGTATACAACCTGGCAATGCAATATGCAAATAACATATGGTACCGTCTACATACTATAACAGAGGCCATAAGATATCTTATAATTCATACTTCATTATAATCATACTTGCATACCTGTCATATTATAGATTTCAAGTGAAATCGCATTCTGTCATAAAATATCGTGATACATGTTTCCTTGCATAAAATCATGATTTTTCATATTATTTTAATGCACAACTCCTTTCATAAAACTATGAATTTTCATAAATAATTTAATGTATAAATCTTCACATAAATCATGGATCTTTATAAAATACTTAATATATGTCTTACAACTAACACAAAATATATGCATAAAATCATGGTATTTATGACTTGGGTATATGAAAATGGGCTTACAATGGAGGGCATGCATGCATAATATTTTAATAAAAGGCATGTCATTTACCGTACAAACGTATAAGGGTATAATCACACTACTTACCTTATAGCGTCAACTAATATTTTTGGCATAAAATCGATCATGTGAACTAGAAGGAGAGAGAAAATATGAGGGATGCTTGTGAACTAAAGGTGCTCTTCGTGATTTTGGGTAAGTAGAAACTAAACTGGGGTTTGAAAAGGAATGAGATACACATAAAGTGCATGGGGTTGAGTGCATATATAAGGAATCGATTTAAGAGTTTTAACGTGAAGATAACTTGTAGAGTTGTATCCCTGTTGGAATAGGATAATGACGAGTTCGAGTTTGAGTTAGACTCGAATACGATCATTCAAGAAGAGAGTTTGAATTTATAAATATGATCTAGTAGTTCATTCAATATACGATTAGTAGTCATTGAGACTATGTAGGAGACTTCAATTAGTGATAATTATCAATTAAAATAAATTTCTAATGGCCGATCTTTAACTTCTAAAGCAGTCAAACTCATTCAATTAATAATAAATAAGATTTAACCTAGTTATTGAAACTAATTAAAACTCATAATCAATCTCAATAATTTATCGCTCGTAGGCTTATTCAATATGGCCCATTAAATAAAATTTAGCTCCAATAAATTTTATCAATATTCCGACCTTATAATTATTGGGCTGGGTCGTTATAAATTCCCCTCCTTACAAAAATTTAGTCCTTGAAATTTTCTAGAACTTAAATAACTTACATACTTATCTGCCACATGCTTTCCATGTCTCTTTATTCCTCAATCATTTAATCGAGCTTAATATTCCAACAATTATAATCGTCTCATATTTTGGTTTGATGCTTTACTAATCCTTTAAGCATACATATTAGCGCGCTACATTTCAACCATCATACACTCCAAATTCAATTAAAGTCTAAACAAATATCATCCTTAACAATGAGATTGATTTAAAAGCCTAATAATAAATTCACCCAACAATTACCTTAACTCCACATACAATAGAAACTAATGATTTCCACATAAATAAAATTCTCCGCATGAAATAATAATAATAGTAAAGTTCTCCTCCTAAAATAATAACCTCAATAGATCATAACCTAAGATTTTCCAAACTTCAGATCCTAAATATTACAACTCATAACTGAATTCATTCCTAATTTTCTTAGACAAAACTCCACAAAATAAAAGACTATTTCCTCATGAACATATGCACCATTAATCTTAAAAGCAAAACTTCCTAACCTCACATTTAGAAACTTCCATATCTCATGCTCTATAACTCTTTTATTTAGTAGGTGGATGTGTCTAAAACTATCTTTGAAACTTAATCATAACAACAAAACAGTAATAGTTCAAGATATATACTTACTACAGAACATAACATGCCTTGGGGAGACTTCGGCTTAGATTTTTTTTTTCACTTTCTGTTTTCAAAATTCTTTTTTCCTCATAAAAAGTTTTTTTTCTTTTTTGGCAAAAAGTTGTCTTCTCTTTTATTTTGAAAATTCTACAAAATCTTTCAATCTAGGCTCTGATACAAACTGTAACACCATGCAGATATGAAAGATTCCATAAATAAATAAGTCATTTTTTTTTATTAAATACTTAAAATCTAAAAGAGATTCTGCGGAAGCACTTATTTAAAATCAATAAAGTCTCATATGCCTATCAAAATAACATATTAAACTAAAATCATAAAACTAGGTATAACATAAACTGTCTAGGCCTCTGCCTCTTCTCCCTGAGCCAAGTCTTGTCCTGCAGAACCATCATCATAAAGATCATCACTCGGGGTGGTTACAACATAAAAATATATAAAAATGAGTCGAATACTTAATAAGCAACACATCATAGAGTAAACATAATAAACATAGGATTTTCTTAAAAATATGCATACTCATAAATACATACGTAAATAACATGAATATGAACTTATCTTTCACTTGTCATAGGTTGGTATCCACTGTTGGCCCCGTGAGTTAGGGTCAGCGAATCTAAGTAGATTTTGATTCTACTCGTGACTGCGGGTTGTTGAATCCATACATAAGGAAGAGACATTGGATGCACTACCAACGTATACAACCTGACAATGTAATATGCCAATAACATATGGTATCATCTTCATATCATAACATTGGTCGTTACGTATCTTATTATTCATACTCCATCATAATCATACTTGCATACTTGTCATATCATAAATTTCAAGTGAAATCGCATTCCGTCATAAAATGTCATGATACATGTTTCCTCACATAAAATCATGATTTTTTATAAATATTTTGATGCACAACTCCTTTCATAAAACTATGAATTTTCATAAATAATTTAATGCATAAATCTTCAAATCATAGATTTTCATAAAATACTTAATACATGTTTTGCAACTAATACGAAATTTATGCATAAAATCATGGCATTTATGACTCGGGTACATAAAAATGGGTTTCCAATGGAGGGCATACATGCATAATATTTTTATAAAAAACATGTCGTTTACCATAGATACGTGTAAGGATATGATCATGCTACTTACCTTGTAGCGTTAATCCAATATTTTATGGCATGAAATCGATTATGTGAACTAGAATGAGAGAGAAAACATGAGGGATGTTGGTGGACTAGAGGTGCTCTGTGTGATTTTAGATAAGCAGAAACTACATTGGGGCTTCAAGAGGAAGGAGATACACGTAAAGTGCATGAGGCTGAGTGTATATATAAGGAATCGGTTTAAGAGTTTAATGTGAAGATAATTTGTAGAGTTGTATCCCTGTTGGAATAGGATACACAAAGTTTCTTCCGCTTCAATCACTCACTCACTCACTCTCTCTCTCTCTCTCTCTCTCTCTCTCACACACACACACACACACACACACAACAAGCTCTCTCACACTCTTCAAGCCCGATTCTGCCTCGGTCCTCAAAGTTCATCTCTGTGTTCGCATTTGGCCAACTATTCTTATCACAGTAGAAGAGAAATGGTTGTAAATGGATTATCTGAATGGAGTAATATGAGCTTACGTGTTAAAACTGGTTTCTGCCATGGCTCTTTTAACTTTGTTTCTTCTTTGTTCTAGTCTTCATTTCAAAGCAAACACCTCCTAACATTGTTGGCTTTTCTCTTTTTGGGAGCTAGTTAGTTAATTTTCATTTTTTTTGTCTTTATCTCTTATTGATTTTTAGACCATGTCAATATGAGGGGTTTTCTTTAATCCTTGTTTTCCGTAGGTTGTCTTTGTAAATATCATAGACTGGACTAACTTGAGGAGAGAGAGAACTACTGAGGGGGAGATTCAACTTGAGAGTGACCAGGGGGGAGAGAGAGCATGAGAGGACAAACTTGACAGAGCCTGAGATTCCACTACATTTAAATTCATTATAAGAAAGAAAGAAAGCTGACGTGGCTGTCTTATTGGAGGGTGTAAAACTTATATTTTCACTACATTCGGCTCGAGGGTCTCTCATTTATATATTAACATGCTCCCTCATGTGTGGGCCAGACTTCCTCTTAATGAGTGAGTTAAACATGTGGAATATTTAATTAAATGAAGATAAAGTGTAGAGTCAAGATTTTAACTCAAGATCTCTACTTTGATACTATGTGAAATCACCACTTGTTCCAAAAAATAAAGCTAATGGAAAGACATAAATTTTATTATTTATTTTTTATCTTAATATTTTAATGTAACTTTTACGCTCTAAACTATCAAAAAGTGAAATATTCTACTGTAAAATTATCTAAATTCAGTAGTAAAACTGATATGACAATGCTACAATGCCTTCCCATATGTGACTCCTAGTGTAATTACACTTTTTTTTTTAAATATTTTTAAACATCCTTAATCATTAAGTAAAAAGAAATATAAATTCATTATAGTCCTTTTCTTAATCATTAAGTAAAAATAAATAAAATACATGAGAAATCACATTTGGGAGTCATCCTACCATTTTTCATATATATAGAGAGGGAGGGGGGGGGGGGAGAGGCAATTTGACACAAGAAAAATTATTTATGGAATTCACGGGCATAGAAGACTACAACCCCTTTAAGGAAAAGTGAAGATGAGATGAGATGAATTGAGATTAAAGTTGAAAATTGAATAAAATATTATTAGAATATTTTTTTAATATTATTTTTCTTTTGAGATTTGAAAATTTTGAATTGTTTATTTTATTTTATATAAAAATCTAGAAAAGTTATAATGACTAGATGAGATAAAATAAGACAAATTGAAAAATGTTGTGAAAACAAACGAAACCTAACTCATTTTATTTTACGTCAGGTTCAATTTTTTTGCAAAGTACTTATTCGGAATTTGTATGCCTTGAGCTTGTATCTACCATTATTCTTAACACATTCTTAACCATGGATCAATGGTAAATGAGGAGTAAAATTGATCATATCTGTTAAACACCCGATAATTGAATGTATTTTATCCAAAAGATAGGGAAAAATCAACTACGGCTACAAAACTTGATATTTGTATCTTTCTCAGTCAGTTTTCTATATTAATCTCATAAACTGACTTGAGATTATGTGATTCGTTAGATCTATTTTATAATCTAATAAATTACATCAAATTACATAAGTTTGCGTGATTATTTTTATATAATCCCATTGTTGTTAGAGTATTTTTCTTTTATGAACAGTGGTCTTGGTTGCATATATGGTATTTCATATATCTTTTACCACCAGCTAATCTCGTTCGTTAACCTGGAGTAGAAAAGGATGATGGCTCGGTGTGGCTGGTGTACCACGATGTCTAAGTTAGAAATATGAGTAAATTACATACTGATGAGAGATCAGGAAAAATTACCTTGGATTGTTAGTGCTGGCTCTTTATATAGGCACTGATTATTGCTAATAAAGATAGTTCAATCCTTTCTTCAAATCTCGAGAACTCGATTACTTCATTCTTAGGGTAGTTAAAGAAGGAAGAGATTACCATATGGCGGCGGAATATCTGTTGTTTCTTTATAAGAGAATATCTTTAGACACCGACGACGCACTACAACAAAAAGCCGTTTAAGCGGCCAAAGAAAATTGTGGCGAGCAATTATTGGACGGTAGAGCCCTCATTTTACTGTAGCCGTGTTTTTCTTCTGGAGAGCGAGGAAATCACCGCAAAAAAGTCTATTTGCGGCGATGATTAGTCGCCGCAAATAGAGTCGCCACTTTACATCTCGATATAACACGTTATTCTCTTAGACGGCGACGTTTTTGTTATCTTTGCTGCGATTGGTAACCGCCGCAAAAGATCACGATAAAAACCTTATTGACCATTTGGTGATGCAATTTTATGGTGGCATGCGCAGGGTACGCTCATGGTCTTTCAATCCATTGGACTTTCCGTATGGCCTTATTCGGTATTGTTGGGCTCATACGGTGAAGATAAAAGAGCCTCTCTCCACACCGCTTTTTCAAACTAAAGAACTTGCTCACGACCCTCATTTTCTTCAGCTTTGTAAAGTAGCGAGGGAGTTAAAAAAGTCTCGAGTCTAGGCATTTCAGAAATGGAGCAGTTCAGTAGCTCTGATTCCTTGGATGCTTTGATCTCCATTTGTACTCCTAAAGGTAAACAAAATTTATGAACAAATATTTGCGATTATATATATGTAGACCCAGACTAGACATCGCTTTCGTTAGTTCAGACCCATGACAAGATTCTCCCCATGATTGCTGTTAGAGCTTAAAGGGGGAAAAGACCTACTGATGTTATAGAACTGAATTGTTTTTGGGTTGTTTCAATTTCCAAAGAAATGAAAAACCTGAATTCACGTTACCCAAGTCCTTAAATTTTGTTGGAATGTACTGCCAATTCTCTGATATTGCAAAGTCTTTTTCACCTTCTGTTAACATAAGACTTCCACCATTGTTTTATGCAGAGAAGAAAGACGAGCGGAACACGCATGGGTACAGTGAGGAGTTCCGGGCAATGCTGGATAGGATAAACGGGGAAGACTTGAGCTATGAAACCAGCCAGGTTTTGGAAAAGAGACGGCGACTGAGCTTGTATCAGGTGAAGGAATTGGAGAAAAGCTTTGAGGTGGAAAACAGGCTAGAACCGGAGCGAAAGGTGAACTTAGCAGAAGAATTAGGGTTGCAGCCACGACAAGTGGCTATATGGTTCCAAAACCGCAGAACCCGTTTGAAGACTAAGCAACTGCAAAGAGACTTCAGCCTCCTTAAAGATAGTTATGATGCTCTAAAGCTTGACTGCAACAATCTTGAACAAGAAAAAGAAGCTCTAACTTCGACGGTATATATATATATATATATATATCTAATTGAGGTTCATTTTGATTGCATATCAGCGTTCAAGTCTCCCTTATATTTAACTTGATCTTGTACCTTTTTTTGGGTTCTTGGATTGCAGCTGAGAGAGTTGAAAGAGAAGCTCTGCAGACAAAGTGCAGAGGGCAATCAATCTGTAGAAGAAGAGTCTCTAATCTCAGAGTTTGACAACAATGTTTCAGATCGAAGGCAAACCGGTGATTTATTCGAGAATGGCGAAAAGGCAGTTAGAGTGTATTCGGATTCCAAAGATGGATCATCGGATTGCGTTTCAAACTCATTAGCAGATCGGTTTCTAGACTCCGAGTCCAGATCAGAAGTTCCAGGTAAAGCATACCAACCTCAGCCTACAAGGATGGAAGAGCAAAGTATGTTTAGTAGAGAAGAGTATTGTAATTTCTTTTCTACTGATCAAGCTCCTACTGATCAAGCTCCTACTCTCCAGTACTGGTACTTCCCTGAGCAGTGAAGCCTGTTTGATCAGCCTCCAACTTTGAATTTTAATCCTGTTTAACTATGTTGCTCTAGAGAAGTTCTTGAGTTGCATATTTGCAGGGTGCATGTCATGTTTTATCTATTAATATACTTGTACTGTGATACAATACCCTGTTTAATCCTTATACGTACGCTACTTAGTTTAAAGTGTTGGAGTTTATGTATAAGAGTAATGTTGTTCTTCATCCTAAATTTTTCTGAATAGCTACTACACGAAAATTATTTATTTGTAGTTAGATATTTCTTGCAAAAATAATTATTTCTTGCTAAAATGAATCTGTTTTTATCGTAAATAATCATTCACATAACCCGTCATAAATGCTCATTTTTCTCGTAGTGAGCGAGCGTTGAGATGAGTAGTGTAGCATGAATCTAAAATGAGTCTAGGAATCTCTCTTGGGAATTCAAAAAACAACAGCTGATAGTTGGAAATAGCCAGGGAGGGAAAGTATATGATGGTTTAGAGCCAAATTCCTGCATGTATGTATGCGTTCTGTTTAAAACACGGATGGATGGCAGAAGTTTTCATCTCTTTCTCGGCTTCGATTGAGTTTTGATGGGCGCCCATCATCACCGCAACGCATGTGATTGGTGAAAAGTAGATATCGACTGCAAAAAGGATGGCGGGGGCTCCTAGCCATACCTCAAAACTGTTTTGAGTCCATTTTAGCAGCCCTTTTAGAATTTGACTAATTGGATGTTGTTTTTGGGACGACCAAAGTGTCGTGTATTCAACTCATCTTTCATTGCCTCCAGCACATAAAAAACCAACCCTTTTTCTCGTCTCACGATCCTCACACTTGTTCACTGTCTTGAATCTTGTAACTACGAAGGCTGATTTAGACCTACTTCCTCTTTGGTCCCATATAAGAAATTGCAAACAAATTGCAACGAGAGATGTTCGGTTCACATAAAATATCTTACAAAAATAAATTTATAAAGTGATGCATTTTGTGGTGATATATTAGATTGTAAATTTTTTTTTTTACGTAAAATATATGTAACGTACTACCTATCAAAAAATATATTTATTTAGATAATAATAGGCTTACTACGATTCTACTACTCTTTTACTACTTTATAGTGTATTTGAAATTTTTTTTTATTTTTTTATATTTTTTTAACATCTTTAATCATTAAGAAAAAATTAAAAAAATATACAACATCATGACTAATAATCAATTTTTTAACCATTAAGTAAAAAAAAAAATTTAAAACAAAGGAAATAGTAAATGGGTGGTACTAAACAGTAAGCATGTCATTTTCTTATGGATAATACTAGAGCCATCGCTGAGAGCTTTGCTAGATTATTTTATATGTTTTTTTTTCTTTTTTTACATAGATTTTTTTAACACTTTTAAAATATTTTTAAAAAAAATACAACATCATTAAAAAAATACTTCCGAAATAAAAACAAAAACAAAAATAAAATATTATAAAGTATTTTATTTCATAATTAAAAAAAAAAATTCAATGATATTATGAATATTTTTTATTTTTAAAAATATTAAAAAATTTATGTTAAAAAAGAAAAAAAAAAAACACATAAAATAATCTCTAGCGGCAGTGGCCCTAGTATTATCCTTATCCTATCTGTAAATGTAAAATTTCCCAATTGGCAAATGCAATTATAATGACTGTAGAACTGTGGTTTACCATCTTGGCAAGCATAGAGGGTAGATCTAGAGCTAACGGAAGGTGGAGAGTACAGAGTCCCTTTCCATACACACACGACTTTACGTGAGAAAAAGACGGATCAAAAAGCTGCTGCGAACAACTAGCTCCATGTCTGGTTGTTGTCAGATGTGGAACCCACGTGTCAGCCATGTTGGCTCTTATGTTAATGCCCGCCCATATATAGATAGGATCTGGCTAGTATCCATGATCACAGCATGCATGCATGCTTGGTAATCCATGCAGTGAAAGCCTCGAATTCTTTATACTAATATTCAACATTACACACCATTCAGATCATATAATTTAATTTTTAAAATTAAAAATTTATCTTTCAAATCAAATTATACCATACAATTTACCGGTTATTTATGTTGAGTCAAGAGGGAAGGGCAGCATTTGCTTCAAACGTTGTTTTATTTGGCCAATTTCTTTCAAATAATCATCAACTTTTTCTACATCAGAGAGTACTAGTAACAGGATTAACATCTTAGTATAGATGGTAGATCAAAATTTCAGGAGACATCCATATTCTTCTTTTT
>QEOT01124314.1:12389-70492 GCA_003123785.1 Pterocarya stenoptera | reverse complement strand
CAATCCAAAAGGAATCAAAATCTAAAAACAAAGCCTTATGCCTCTTTGTTATTTTGGGTCAAGACTCGAGCGCCTGAGCCCCTAGCCCGTCCCCTGAGCCATTTATAAATCGGCGATTATTTTGAGTTTTCTCTTGAATTCTTGTTAAGAAAATAATAAACTTATCAACTTTTCTATAATTATTTATAACTTTATTTTAAATGAATGGTAGCAATGGAAAAACTATTTTTTTCTAATGAAATTGCGCAATCACATTATTAATTATAAAATGAATCGTAAAATAATTATATAAAATTGTGGGTATATTATTAATCTTCTTGCCAAACCTAAGGCAACACACAACTTTGTGGGTTTGTGCGTCTTAGACTGAAAATGAATATCTCCTCTAAGCCCACTTAAAAAGCAAACCGGTCCAATCGCTCAACTCTATTGCTAGCACCTCGTACCGTGACAGACCTCTCCAGCCAAAGAGACTTCTGTAAGTTTGGTGAGAGATGTAGCCAAATTGTCACTTGGACCATTCCTCTGTTGGATTTGTGGAGCCTAATTTTATTAGTGTGTGCCAGTCTAATTTGATGACACTACTTGACAAGGATGCGTTATCCTTTTTGGTAAATTTTCAATTAGACATGAGCCATGGAGCGCAAGCTTGAGCTGATATTTTTGGTACTATTTGTGATCAGAACAAGTGTCAAATAGAAAGTTCACTCGATACTTGCTCAACAGGTCGCTCGAGCGAAGTTCGGATAGAGATTTCGTTCGAGGCATGCTTGACACTCCGCTCAAACGAATAACGCAGAAAAATGAAAATTAGAATTTTCATCATGTTACACTATAAATATGTACTTAATGAATAGCTTAGTACACCCAGAGTGTTCTAAACAGTAAGATTTTGCCCCAAAATATATTTTGTGATTTCTTAGTATAATAAAACCGTTTGTAGTTTAGTGAATGTAGCGTGTTGCCAATATATGTTAATTTGATGTGTGTGATTTATTTACTTGAGTTTGCTTTCATTTGTTTGTTGTCGTTGTTTTCACAACAACCTAGTTTCAAATACTCGAGCAAAGACCTCCCAACTAGATCTTTCTGATTTTGGATTGATAGGAAAAACATGCCTTAAGTAAGGGTTGTCCATCACAAGAAGAGATCTAATCCAAAACTTTGTTGGGCTTCTTTGTGTGGAGACTGGTTCTATATGTGTACGGTTCAGTTTGCTAACCTAACTTGACAAGGATTTGTTTTTGTTGTTGTTGTTGTTGTTGTTGTTGTTGTTGTTGATTTTTTCTTCTTTTTATTTTTTCGGTGGATTCTCAATGAGGTTTAGGTAAAAGCGAACATGAACAAGTCTCATTTGGGTTGAACCCAACCCACTGGCTAGGATTTACTAATCCAACTCATACCGCTAGTTAGAGTTTACTATATATTGTATTAAATTATTGTACGGCCGCACTGCATCTTTGATTTTCATCTAAATAAAATCCTTAGCAGCTCCGTGTACATATTGACATTGATAAACCATGTAAAATTTGTATCGTGTGTAATTGATTCTTATTCTTATTTTACTTTTTCTCTTATTGTTCTAACTAACTTCGTTCGTATAGTTCTTTGAACATTAAAAGTAACTTATTGAAAATATCATACTAACGTATATTAATAGATAAAATTGAAGGCCAAAATTACCATTGCTTATGTTTATTATTTATGTCAAAATGGCAGAACACAGAATCTGCCCCTTCCTTTAATAGAATAGTTATAAAATGCAGTAAGTAGGGCATGGGGAATACCGAATATGAATAGTGAAGAAAGTCGTCGAGGGCAGGGGGAATAGGATGAGACATGAGGACATGGGGCTTTGCTGGCAGTAAGGAATTCAGGAATCCAGGCCAGTTCAATCTTTGGTGTTCTAACCTGGTTTTCCACGTTCCTATATTTAACTCATGTCCCAATTTTGTACACCTAAAACTGGTTTTTTAATTCCACCCACCTTTGGGTTCTGTCCTTTTGACGTGTTGCACTTCCACAGCTACTTCTAGTTTAAGTTTTTGTATTTGAAAAATCCTTCAAATAAGCTATTATTCATTCTTCTACACTTTACACTTTATAAAAAATATATCACACCCTATTAAAAAGAAAAAGAAAAAAATTATAGGTGTGGAGTGTGAGAGTGAATAGTGACTGATGGGTATAATTCATCTTTCGTATATTCTTTTACCAACAAATATGATATTTGCATTGATAGAATGTGCAAGCGTCGTGCATTAATTTTTTTTTTTTTAAAAGTGAGTAAATATGCGAATCATATAAAAAAAATGAAATTTTTAATAGTGAATTTCACTCATTTTAAAAAATATATATATAAACGCTTGTATAACTTATGATTGTATCTAGTATTATTCATTTTATAAAATAGATTTATAAAATGATATAGTTTGAATGTTAGATATACTTTATAATGAAAAATATATTACAATCAAATATATCATATCAAATCATATTAATTAATAATTTTTTTTTTATAAGATCTCTATATTAAATAAATATTAATTTTAAACATAAAATATTAGTTTGGCCCTTGGGCAAGAGGGGGCAAGGCAATATTTGGTAGCCGTACACTGCTTAGAATAGTTATTTTTCTTATATTTTATGATGATGAACGTAAAACTTTTGGGCTTGGCGTACGTGGCCACATATTATTGGCTTCACTGACAGAAACCAACTAAGAAATCATTTCAGGGAATTTTCTTTTAATTTCGTGCTTATTAGTTTTTCTTCCCTTAAAAAAACCTCTATTTGTTTATTAAGAGCAAGAATTATATATATATATTGAAAAGAAATCAAAGTCGTCCACTCATTTAATATCCTTTTTATTAGAATTATTCTTCTTATTATGTCCAAAAAATGGGGAATATATTACTTATCAATTCAAGTACATTTTTTCAATGAATTGATACTTTTTATTTCAAAGGACCACGTCAAATCACATTAATTTATAAATTTATTTTTATGAAATTCCTTTATGATTAAAATATTTATCTTAATTTGTATTAATTTTTAAGTTTCAATTTTGGTGAATGAAACACTTTTCCTTCAACATTTTCATCACAAAACGGTACGTTTCAATAAATATTATATTTTTAAATCGATATATAGAGTGCACAATCTAGTAGAGCACACGATCTACTAGAGTTGTGCATCCAAATATGGATATGGATATCAGGGAATATTGGCATATGTACCTGGATTTTAAAAACTGGTCGAATACCCGTCCTGGTAAAACTAGTAACACTCAAGGCGAGTATTCAGATTTAGTGATACTCGGATTGTAATCGGTATCCGATTTTAACTATATTTTTTTTTAACTCTAGTTTTTGAAACCAACGTCGTTTTGAATTAACAAAAATTTTATTTTAAATAAAACACCATGTTATGGATAATCAGTTAAATAGCTGGATCCATAATTGGAATGCGCAGATAATTGCCAGGATTCACTTAGATTTTGGGGTTTCGGATTGGATTAAAAAATTTTGATTTGATGCACACCCCTACCATCTACGTAAGATAAAATTTGATTTTTAAAATTTTAAAATTTATTTTGGAACAAGCATGGGATAGAAATAGCAGTAGTCTTTCTTATTACGTCGATCGCGTCTTGGGGCCTATAAGATTTTCCCCGCCGCCCCCACAGAAAGCTGTGTCCCTTTCCACACTATTACGATATCAAAGAAAAATCACAGCCACCGACTCAATCTCAAAGGTGGAGCCCACAGAATTTGTGAATAGATCACAGCCGTCCATCTGGTCCGTCATCAGCCCAAGCTGTCATCTTTTTCCAAGCCGTCAAAAGCAAGTATTTTAAGAAACAACCGAAGAAGCTCGCAAGAAGTATCATGGAAAGTGGGAACGCACGACCCCAAACTTAATACAGCTTTATATAAACCCTCCGACACGCCCACAGAGTGATCGAGAAAATGCTCAAATGGAGAGCCTGAGGAGATCGAATAAGGACGCCATGGTCAAGTCCTCCAAATCTGTTGTTAAGTGCAAGAAGCACCCAAAACACCGGCAGTCGCCGGGCGTTTGCTCGCGTTGTCTGAACGAAAAACTATCTCAGCTCTCATCCAGTTCTGGTTCACGAAGAACCTCTGCCACTGCTGGTTCCGGATCCTGTTCTTCTTCTCCTTCTTCGTTATCATCTTACTATTCTTCTTCTTCGGCTTCTTCTTGTTCTTCTCCTGTGCATTTTACCAACATGGAAGGAAAGATCATCAGTTCATTATCGTTTCTGTTGAATGGCAAGAATGTGCTCACTAAGAGCAGATCCTTGGTTTTCTCTCCAAGAATAAACTGGCCGCGTGGGGATGGTGACGATGATACGAAGAACGATCAGAAGAAAGGTGGGTTTTGGTCGAAGTTTCTTCGTTCAACAAGTAAGAGGCAGACGAAGGAAACTTTGATGCACTCTAGGACCGTGAGAGAGATCGTCATGACTACTGATGATTGATAGGATATTCTTCGAATACATCCATGGAGGCCAGCTTCTTGTTTTGTTTGTCGTATGCGTTGCTTAATTTTTCTTTCTCTTCATAAATGAGAAATGTATCTATATATTAGGTTTTACAGAAACAGAGAAGAAGAGAGAGGGAGAGATATGTACGTACAATAATGCAGTAAGACAAGAAATTTATTCAATTTTTTTATGTATACGTATATTTGTGCAGTACTATATATTGATTTTCAGGTTCAGAAACTTCGATCCAGATCATTGGGTTCTTTATTTTTAGATTTGTCTTACTTCATATAATTTTGTCTCTGTATATTTTTGATAAGACAATGATTCATCATGCATGATCAGTATGTATGTGAAAAGCCAAGAAAAATCAATGGTGGCATGAGTTGGCTCTAAGCTGATCTAATTTAATGGAAAATAATACATACACATACAATCATTTTCACAATTCAATTTTAAACAATGAGTATTTTATAAAATAATTTATAAAAATAACGTCGTTTTACATAAAAGAAATACTTTAGTCACAAAATAATTATACAAATATAAAAATTTATAAATTGACATGGTTTGATCGATATAGTACATCAGATTGTAAAGTTAATTTATTGTAAAGTAGATCGAACGGATCACATAAAATCACGTCAGTTTGTAATTTACTTTTGTGTATTCATTTTGTGTCTGTAGCATTTATCTTTACATAAATATCTTCAATATCAATTTAAAAGATAATTAAATATAAGATTATAAAAAGGATTGTTATTCTTAGGGCTCATTTAAATAGTGAGATGAGATGATTTTAGATGAGTTGAGTAAAATATTATTATAATATTAATTTTTAATATTATATATTATTATTTTGAAATTTTGAGAAAATTGAATTGTTTATTATATTTTATGTAAAAATTTTAAAAAATTATAATAATGAAATGAGATGATATCGTTTCTCTATCCAAACAAGCCCTTGATGAACCTGCATATATATCCGAGAAAACTCATCATCAGGTTTACAAATTCCATGGTCAGTTCACGAGTTTTTCGCAAATTCCATTGGATAATCACGAATGGAAAAGGGCTATGCGCACTCGCGTGACAGTTTTTCCATTAGTAGTTGGTACGTAATAAAATCATCGTGACATTAATATTCCAAATTCCAGGCAATTTCCTCCATGATGGGTTGTAAAGTTCAAATTGATAAGCTGGCATTACAAAATTGAAGATTCTTTTGACAGATACAAAAGGAAGAACTAGTATACCCGACCACGAAATGTATATATATATATATATAATATATATACATATAGATATATAAATTCTTACAACTCCCTGTGTGGATGGATTCAAAGTACTAGTACTCGATCCATCAGCACTAATACTAGAGCTAGCTGGTTGTTTACGTAATAGAAAAATGAGGTAAGACTATAATATATATATATTAAAGTTCCGGATCTCCTTTTCATGACATGCCATATATTTGTTTATGGTAGTGACACAGATAATTCTTGTAAAAGCTCACCACTTAAATTACAAGACAAAGTTAAGAACCCAATATTTATTACTCCTTCATCAACTCGATCCGCAAGATAGTGTATAGCCCAACTCCCGTGATTGAAGCTTCTATGTATGACCAGTATATTATACCAGCAGCTGGAACCTTCCTTGCATGATTTGTACAACTGTTCATATATAGACGTGACCCTTGTTGTATATATACTGCAGCTTTGTAATATTTTGATGTGTGAAAAAACATTCAATCAATTTATATCGTTTATGGTATCGAGAGCCATCTGACAAAAGCCATTTTCTACTCTCTTTTTTTCCCTCCATGGCTTCTTCCTCATCCACGAAAGCAAACTCTCAAACCTCTGGTTCCTTGCTATTCCACCCAATAATATCTCTCACCTCATCATTATCAAACTAAACTGAGAGAATTACCTTCTTTAGAAAGCCCAATTTGTCCCTTATCTCAAAGGCCAACGTTTGTATGGTTTTGTTGATGATTCAGTCACATCTCCACCACCAATGATTTCTATCACTTTCACTGATCCTACCCTTCCAGTTCTCTCTCTGAACCCTGATGATCTTCTCTGGCAACAACAAGATCAATTGCTGCTCTCTGCCATTATTTGACATTCTTCCTCACATTATTGGCCTCCACACTTCAAGAGAGGTCTGACAAGCACTGGAAAGTATATTCTCTCTCCAATCACAAGCAAGGATCACCACTTTGCGTCTCAATCTTGCCTCCTTAAAAAAAGGTAGTAATTCCATTGTTGGATATTACCAAAAAATGAAGTCGTATGGAGACGCTCTTGCAGCAATTGGGCAACCTCTTACTCATGACTGTGAATTAGTCAATTACATTTTGGCTGGACATGGTCATTCCAACTTTAATGGTCCGCACCCCATTTGTCAAGTGTGCAACAAACCAAGCCATATAGCATTGAAGTGTTATAACCTTTATGACTCCTCTTATCAAACAAATCAACCATCTAATTTTCAAGCCCACATGTCCACTACTATGAACCAAGCTGATCTTAGCTAGTACCCAAACACAGCTGGAACACATCATCTTACACCATTTTTCAACAATCTAAATCTCAAAGTTGAAGAATATACCAGACCATACCAAATTCGTGTGGGTAATGGTGTATGTTTGCCTATTCAACATATTGTTTCCTCTCATGTCTTATCTCATTTCAAACCACTCATGTTACATCATCTCTTACACGTTCCTTCAATTGAAAAGAATTTAATTTCTATCAGTAAATTCACTCAAGATAACAATGCTTTCTTTGAATTTCATCCCCACTTCTTTTGTGTGAAGGATCTCAAGTCGAGGAAGCTCCTCCTCCAAGGGCTAACTAAAGATGGCCTCTACACTTTCTCCTCCTTATCTTCCACTCCATCTATCAAAACTGCATTTGTAGGAGAATTGGCCTTGCTCAATACCTGGCATTACAGACTTGGTCACCCATCACTTTGTCTTGTCAAAAGTATTCACTTCCGCATGCAACAGATAATGTGTCCTCGCTCCCTGCAAATGCTCCAGCTGAACCACCACTTGCACCATCTGCTCAACTGATTGCTCAAGCTAAATCTATGTCCAGCACACATCCCTTGCTCATGAGGTTGCAAAATAACATTCGATGTCCCAAAGTTCACCATGACGACACTATCACCTATCATGCTTATGCCCTTGCTATTGTTTCTAACTCATCTAATTTAGAACCCACTTGCTTCACAACAGCCTCCAAATACCTTGCTTGGAGACAGGCTATGAATCATGAATTTGATGCACTCATGCGCAATCATACCTGGTCTCTCATTCCTACTTAGCCCCACATGAATATTCTCGACTATAAATGGGTTTATCGCCTTAAATGGAAGATGATGGAATCATTGAATGATATAAGTCTCGATTAGTCGCCAAGGGATTTTACCAGCAGCCAGAGCTGATTACACCGAAACCTACAGTCCATGGTCAAGCTTCAAACAAGACTAGTACTGCTTCTAATTATATATACTCATTTATGTATAGATCTTTAATGCTTCGTCTAATTGATTCGGATAGGTTTGATGAGTGAGATGAAATATAATTTTATTATTATAATTTTTTAAATTTTTATATAAAATATAATAAATAATTTAATTTTTTTAAATATTAAAATAATAATATTAAAAAATAATATTTTAAATTTTTATCTAAAATTAAAAATTTCTATTTCACCATCAAAACCCATCCTTAATTGAAAAAAGAGTAAGATTTATTATTAAAAATTAATTTTTTTTCATGTATGTCATATATTTATTCACTTTTTTTAAAGAGATTTTGTGACGATACTTACGCACTCCACAATTGTAAATATTATTTTTCATGACATATATATTCCCTTAATTAATTGTGAACGCAAAAGAAATATAAAACACTACCTATTCTTATCACGTGTTCATTTAATTAATTCAATCTACAGCAGTACCTAATGTTTGTCGATTCAATATGATCATAACACTGCGTATTTATACTAAAAAAGAATATTGTTATATGTTTTCAGTGAAACAAAGATTAATATCTTTATTCAAGAAAACATTATTTCATATCATTCGGGAATTTATTCTATTATGAGAAATGATTTAGCTAGAAAGCTTAATTTCACAAAAGTAAGCATATAAATTAATGTGCCTTTATCATATGGTATTTACGTTAAATTGTAAAATTATTTTTATTATAAAGTAAATTTAATGTATCACATAAAATCACGTAAGTTTAAGAATTTAATTTTATAAAATTTCTTTATAACTGTAGTACTTCTCTTCTATTTTTATAAAGAATGTTTTACACATTATACTACAATATTCTCATATGACATTTACTCCACTTTGACAAGGTGTCATAACCTATCAACCTTTGAATCTTTCTTTTAAAAAATAAAGAAAATAAAGGATATTTTAAGAATGATAAAAATATCACATTTTATATAATCGAATAAAAGTGAAGGAAAATGATAGTATGTCGTCCGAGTTTACCTCCTTAATTTGATTGCTCATGTATTTTTTTTTTTAATTTTATTTCTTTGCTTAATGGTTAAGGAAATGACTATTAGGCCTAGTTGAATTACACATATGAGATGAAATGAGATTAAAGTTAGAAGTTGAATAAAATAATGTTAGGATATAATATTTTAATACTGTATTTTTCATTTTGAGATTTGAAAAAGTTGAATTATTTATTATATTTTGTGTGAGAGTTTGAGAAAGTTGTAATGTTTATATGAGATGAGATGAGATAGTTTGCGTAACCAAACAAGGCGTTAAGGGATGTTTGCGGAATGAGATGAGATTAGAATTTTGTGAATAGTAGTAAGATAATTTGTGAATAATAGTAAGATAGTTTGAGTTAAGTATTTATTGAGTTTTGGGAAAAGAGAAAAAAAAAACTTTAAATAAAAAATATTATTAGAATATTATTTTTATTTTGAGATTTGAAAAAATTGAATTATTTTTTGTTTAAAAATTTAAAAAAGTTGTAATAATTAATTTGAAAAGGTTGTTATGATTAATTTGAAAGTTTTTGTGTTTGAATGAATTGAGAAGAAAATGAGATCAGATCAGATAAGATTAAACCCAACAGTTAAAGTTGGGCGGCATAATAGGAGCACCTAAAATTGAAATATGAATATGATATATATATATATATATATATAGTGCTGCATTACTATTTTTTATAAGCTGAAGGAAAAGTGAAAATTTCGAGATCTCGACCATTTTATCATTAATCCATTAGAATTAACATTAACCAAATGGGCCTTCTTGGGTTGGCCTCTTGCTCGTTGCTATTTGCAAAACAATATGTTCTAATCTTACTAAAAGGATCAATGGTCTCAGCCCAACATGGCCCTTCGCCTGCAAACAGTGATAGACATTGGGTAACCCAATAAAAATTAAAAAGAAATTAAAGAACATATTTATTTTTTACCTTCAAATTATTATTATTATTATTATTATTAATAATTTTCATCCTAAATTATCAAATTTTGACAGTCTAAAGTTTTGGTTAAAATTTGTCCATTACGATTATACCATGTGTTATATTTTCCACCAATCTAAATTAACACTCAAATTCCGACAAATAGTATGAATTCAAATAATAGTCATAATTTAAAGAAATAAAATGTAGTTTTTCCAAGAAAAAAAATGTTTTTTCTTTTAAAAAATAAAAAAGCAAGGGTTAATCATTGCATACTTAATTTTTAAGCATAAGTGAAGCACATCAAAAAAACAAAAGTGAGTCACAAAGAGGCTACACTCTACAAGAAAATTGGAATCATCGCAAATAGTCATTCTCATCGCAAATAATTTGTCACAAATACTTATTTTGTTTTTAGTAAGAACAAAAATAGAACCAATAATACATGGACCATATCCCATTTTGAGATGACAAGGATGATAATATAATTACAAAAATATTAGAACATCAACTATAGGGACATGAGCTTGTTTATTATTATTATTATTATGATTCCGGCTTTGGTCCTCCTCCAATTATGCCTTGTGTTAAACTTTCTTATTAAAAAAACAAAAAGTTTCCTCAAGAGGTCAATTTCAGTATATATACAAGACACAATAAGCACTTTGGAAATTAAGTTTGATGCTAAGTTTCATCTGAAAAGGAAATTAACCAACCCCACTTCCCATGTCCAAATCTCAAACCCCACTAAAAGAAACCATGTTTCCTTCATTTGTGTTTTGAACACTATTTTTTAACTGTTCTATTTGAGAATTTTTCTTTCTTTGCCTTTGTTTAAGGATCTTTTGAAGTTAGGCGAGGTAGGTTTTTTTGCGAAACTATTAATCAAAATATCATAATATCTTGTGTTTAATATAAATTAAATAGATGTTATCCACTTCAAATGAAATGGAGATGATTATTGTCGCACACGAAAACTTTCCACAACTTCTAGGAGTTAGCTCAAAGTGGTAAAGATCTTGGTCTTGGTGGTATCCTCCCTCCAAGGCCTAAGGTTCAAATCTTTTTTGGAGTAAATAATCTCTAAGAGTAATCGGATTGAAGAGATTTTTCATTGAATTATTCGAGGTGCACTTGCGAAAAACTCCTTACCAAGTCTGTGTATCATTGAAATAGTCAGAATGCTATTCTTAGACACCTAGTACTAATAAAGAAATATAAAAACTTTCCACGATAATTCACCTTAAGAATGTAAATATTTTAGCTAGCATTTTGACGATGTTGGTTGTAATAATGATGATTATGTCTAATGACTCAATTTACCACCAACAATCTCTTGCTTGCATAGGGTTGGTAAGCATTTTGTCTAAATAAGAATCCTAGCTACACTCATCATGATGGAAGCAAATTAATGAGTTAATCCAACTTTCTAAGTTGGCCTCATTGCTTAGTTATTTAGGGCAGCTTAATAAGAGCGGTCTATGTGTTTTATTTATTTTGTTAATGGGATGACTAGTTGGTTTCAAAAACTAATGCCTTCCACTCAAGTGGTAATGATTTTCTTTTTATTTTAATTTGTTATTTCACTCCCATCAATGTCTTTTAAAATTCTTAAAGATAAATGATAGTTGTATTGATATCCAAGTCCCGCACATTTTTTTTTTTAAAAAAGTAAGTAAATCTAGAATTTACATGAAAAAATCATTTATTCATGGTGGACTCTACTTTTTTTAAGGCAGTACCTGTGCCAGCTTGCACATTCTAAAAGTGTATCTAACATTACCCATTCTTAAAATATTCTCATGCCATATAACTTTATTTTATTCTAATCACTAGCTAGTGCTGTTTTTTATTTTATTTTTTGAAGGGGTTTTTTATTTTTTATTTATAAAGAAGGTTGGGGTATAATATAAATTGAGGGTAGAACAAATATTATCAAACTGTAAGATTATTAATTAAATTGAACAGGCGTGATTTTGTCACATCAAATAATTAGGACTTCCACAAATATATATATATATGTATATACATATAAGTTGTAAACATCACACTTGTTATTACTTCCACTAACATAAACTTATCATACAGCCCATTTAGAAACTCCAATATCTTTTCCCTCCTTTCCATGAGATGATAGAAACAAAAAGTGAAATGAATATCGATGCCCATTGTTAAGTGAAAGCCTTATCTTTGTGGGACAAGTGAACATAAAATCTATAGGAATGCTTGGGAACCAACATATATTCCTAATTTTAAAAAAAAAATAAAAAGAAATGAAAGCCTTAATCAAATATATATTCATTATAGGCCTTACTTACTGTGACACATTACTTACTCTGAAATTCATTATATTTATTAAAAAAATATATTATTTTTATCAGTTACTATTTACCACCCTACATCTCATATCCTATAAAAAATACCCATATACCCTATAAAAAAAAAAAAAAAAACTATGAGTATAAGATGTGAAAGTGAATAATAGCTGATGTATAAAATTTTTCCTTATAAAATAAGTCAAAATATCAGTATTTTTTATTGAAAAGTCTAATGTGACAGGCTTCTACATAATTAATAGTGTGCTTGATGATTCAATAAAAAAAAAACTTGTAAATAGATTTATTCTTCGTATATAACCATTATGGAAATATGAGAAAAATCTAGAGCTTGATGTTGTTGGTCAAGTACTTATATATCGTGCCATTGCACTAAGTGAGTGTGAGACTTAAAAATTTCCAAGTCTTGTTGATTTCATGAATTTAGTGGCTGATTTGGAACCAAAACTGATCTTGGCCTTTTTTAATTTGTTTAAATCGTTGTCAATACCAACCATCCCACCAAGATAACAGTGTCAAACACATTGGTGTCCTTCGGCATCAAGGGGGTAAAGAGCAATAGTACTGAAATTGTCGTTCACGCAGCCCATATTTAGCTTCAAAATTACTATTCAAAGTACTACATAAATTAGTATAAAAAGTATTTATATTTTAATTTTTTTTAAAAATTATTATTAATTTGTGTATTAATAATAATAAAAAAAGGTTGGGATGGTTCAATGATCACTTATGAAATTAATTAGCTTGTTTGACTTTAAGACCGTTTAAACTTGAAGGGAGACAATGGGTGTAACTAGAGAGTTCGTGAAAATGCGATCTATTTTATAATGAGAACTGCTATAACCACAAAGAGATTATATAAAAGTAAATTTATAAACTGACGTGGCTTCACGTGATGCATTAGATCTATTTTACATTAAAAGTAATTTTACAATATGATATATTCCATCAAACCACATCAATTTATAGATTTACTTTTATGTAATTCTTTTGTAATTAAAATATTTCTCTTCTATAAAACTCTTTACAAAGGAGATAGTCTCAAGATTTTTTATACAAATTTGAACTACATTTTGTAGAAAAAGGGCCCCAAATTAGCCTACACACTAATTGAATTGAAGAAGCAAATTCAAAACAATAACATTATGAAAGGCTATTCATGTGTATATATATATATTCAGTGGGAAATGAATTTTGTAGAGAATCATGAATTTAAAGCTCAGAATTGGTTTGTAATTAATTGTCACCTAACTTTCATATGGAATCAAAAGAAATATTAAATATTTGCTTTAATTCCACGAAGAAATGTTTAAACCAGATGTGAGCAGCATGCATGCAGACATGATCGAGTTGATCTCAAAGAAAGCTAGCATGCCTGCCTACATTTCTTGCTAATTTTCCTGACAAAAGTCTCTGATCTTTGCAGCCCTTTCACATGTGATAGTAAAGGTGGTTTTGATTTATTTAGCTTCGACATGAACTGTATCTGTATACGATTTTGTGCAGCAAATGCATGTCCCACCTCGTGCTCATGATGTTAGACTGCATTGAATGTTGAGTTGAATTTAGCTGAGTTCAGTTTTTTATGAATAGTAATAAGTTAAGTAGTGAAAAGTTATGTGGGGCCATTTAAATTGAGTTTAAAATGTATTTAGATGTTAAGTTGATTTTAGTACTTTTTATGAGTAGTTAAAAAAAATTGTAGATCTCACGTATAAAGATGTATTTAGTTAAAAAAAATTGTAACTCCTATGTATAAAGTGATTTTAAGTTAAAATGAGTTTAATAATTTAAAAATTAGATATTTAAATATTAAAGTCAACTTAAAATTAGACTGAATTCAACTGCATCTTTTCGTTTGCTAGCAGTCTTTGATGGGAATCATTTCCCCTAAGAATTAAGAGCAGACCACCAAGTGTAAGAGGACAAAGGGTCCCTGATCCACTGCCACATAATCGTGACATTAATCCTATGCACAAAAGGATTGGGTATGCATGACATAAACAAGACTCGTAATAATTTGGAATATTTGAAATAATTTGAATTTTTTAGAGTTTTTGTTGGGAGTTTTAAAATTTAGATAGAGAGAAAAATTATAAATATATAAAAATATAGGATTTATATGTTGAGATTTATGTCATGTTTATCTATCTTTCGTTTTGAATTTTAAAATTCGAATAGCAATTTTAGAAAATCTGAATATCTCCGTAATATATAGCTATGTTCATTAATGAAAATAATAAAAGTTTAAAAACAATCTATTTGGTGTTTTTTTATTTTTTCAAAAATATGATCAACTTCTTGAACAAATACATGTCAAAAGATAAATATAAAGAGCAGTGGCCGCCTAAGTAGCACCGTTCCTAATGACTGTTAGTTTTTTTTTTTTTTTTAATATTTTTAAAAAATAAAAATATATACCAATACGCTTAAAATTAATTCTTTAATCACTAAATAAAAAATAAAAATAAAAATAAATTGTGAAGCGATACATTTAAAAGGTAAAACTTGGGAGGCAAAATAGCCTTTTCCAAATACAAAAACACGATATCAAATAGTACTTGGTGTATGTGGGTGGAGATCATGGACTCCCACTCAAAAAAAATACTTCATGAAAATTGACTAAAAGATAATTATATCTCCCTGAATCTGATCAAAATATTTTGGAAGTTTGTGCCTGATTTCATTATAATGTGAATGACTAGTTTCTCTAACTATAGGTATGGACCGACATATTCTCTTATATAATCTTGCAAAACATGACAACTATATTTGACAACGAGCAACAAAAATTATTTTATTTTTACTCCAACCATAATATTTAACAAGCATAATTGGAAAGTCACTTTCAATTGAAGAAAATATAAAATTTGAACAAAAAAATATGAAAATAATAATAATTTATATTGATTGTTGACTTGTTGTCAAATATATATATAATCAGTGGCACATTCAGGAATTTATTTTGGAGGGTCGAATTAGTATTGGCATAATTTGACTTAAAAAAATGGAAATAAATTAAATACGAGCCTTACAAGAAGTTCTTGACTCTCAAACCAGCATTACAAGACATAAAGAAAGACTGATGTGTGAGATGAGATGATTTGTAAATAATAATAATATTATTAGTTGAAATAAAATAAGATGAAATGACCTCTATATCCAAACCGAAGGCCTGAGTAACACAGAGTTATGCTATCTACAAGTCGACCAATACAAAAATACCTCATTATCATAAACTAACTATTGTACATCAAACTTTGGAGTTTTTTTTTTTTAAATAAAAGATGATCCAAGAATAATGTAATTTGTAAACATGTTTAAATTAGGATGAAAATAATTTAGCAATATTTCGTTATAGTTATAAAAAATCCAAAGTATCAAGATTGTATAACTTTTTTAAAAGATCAAACATTTAACATTATAGGATCAAATTCAAGCCTTTTTTTAATTTTTATTTTAAAATTTAGATAAGAAATGTAAGGGATTTTAATCTGCAAAATATAGTATATATTTTTTTGATATTGAATATATATATACATGTTTTTTAAGGATTGAGATTTCTTATCATTTATGATCCAAACACTTACAATTTAGAAAAAGATAAAAACATAATGTGCATCCCATTTCAATAAATGTTAATCTATATATAAAATAAGGGTAATTCAAGATAAAATTCTGGTCAGTTAATCAAAAAGTATAAAATTCTAGTCAGATGATTAAGGAAAATGATTTATACACAGCACATTCTACAATATATTGCACAACAATATGTTAAAACGAGGAATATTTTTGTAAAACATCTTATAAAAGTACTAGCATTTTACGAAAATGCCATCATTTTATAATATTGTTGTGTAATGTATTGTGTGTGTATCATTACTCTTTCATTTTTCCTTTTTATATAAATGCGAAGAGAAAGTGCCCTTTTATGTTCATCGTTGAGTTTATTGTCCTATGGTTACATTCTCAGGCCTCGTTTGATTATACAATGAGAGGAGATGAAAAACATATGAATAATAGTGAGATAATTTATGAATATTAGTAAAATAATTTGAGTTAACATTTTTATAAGGTTTTGGTAAAGAAGAGAGAAAATTTTAAATAAAAAAATTATAAAGTTAAAAGACGGTTAGAATATAATTTTTGAATATAAATTTTATTTTTGAATTTGAAAAAAATTGATTTTTTTTTTTTTTTTTGTATTTTATTTGAAACTTTAGAAAATTTATACTGATAAGATAAAAAAGTTAAAATTTTAAAATTTTAAAATATTTATATTTGAATGATACTTGGATATTGAGATTAGATGAGATTAAATGATTTAAAAAGTTTGTACCGAACCAGACCTAGTAGTGACTTGAATAGAGCACATTTAGTAAAATATTTACATGACATAATTTGATCTGAAAAAAAAAAAATTAAAATTTAAATTTTATAAATTAAATCCTATTATTTAAACAATGTGAATAATATATTCTTCGCACCAACTTGATAACACAATGACTTGTATATTTTACTCTCTCTCACACGCACAAACAAACACACACCCACCAACTTAATAGTACGGTATATATTTTAGATACATTTTGTTGATAGAGACATCTAACTATGTTTTCAGATATGGTTCATAATTATATAATAAAAATATAGCTACGAGAATTCAAACACTTTGTTTTTTACTGCCGACTGAGAGAATCTTTTGATACCATCCAAAGGCATTGTGGGGGGAGCACACAAAACATCAACAACCGCAATAACAATGAGAGGGAGTTTAGGAACCCAAAAACCAAAAACAGCTTTAGCCGCTTTGCTCAATAACTCTCGAGTATCAGCACCAGAGACAGAGTCTGAGTGAGCGACGACGGAGAGAGCGACAGCTGCTGAACGAATCACAGAGCAATTCGATGGTGCAAATGGATGTTTCCCATTGTTTGTTTTAGTCATTGAGAGTGAGATAAAAGACATAGAGAAGAAGAGTCTCTGGAGAGAGTTCTAGAAAGAAGGGAAGGAAGAAAACGATGCACAGGCGCAAATTGAGACCTTTGTTTCTACTTCGGAAGATGCTAACTTTCGCCATTTGTGCAATTGGGCTTGTGGCTCTCCTCTCTTTCCACGTCCACGTTTTCTCTTCATCCAAAGTTCCAAACTTATTCCCTGATCCCTACAAGCTTCCAACGGTAACAACTCCCTCCCCTCCAATCCACTCTCTCTTATAGCCTGCCATATCGTCTCTTTGTTGCCAAAAAAAAATATATATATTCTAGGGCTTTCCATTTCTGATCGTGGGTTTTCGCTTTTTTTCTAGAAACTTTCGTGATCTCCAACCGTTCTGTCCCCGTGTGCGAAAACTTGTATTATTATTATTATTTTTTGAAAGTTCTTGTTTTTGGTAGATATTCTTTTGTCTATTGTTGAGACTGATCATGCCTATTCATTGACTTGTGCACGTCACTGTATCGTCTTCCAATGTGGAAAGTTTTTACATGTGGTTTAATATTTGTTATACTGTCGTCATCATCATCATTATTATTATTATTATTATTGAATTTGTATTGGGTTTGTGGAATGGGGGTTTCACTGATCTAAGGAAATATCTTGTGAATTATTTGTAGCAACATGAATTCAAACATCAGAGATTTGGCACCGAGCGAAGCTGGACACGAGAACTTGCTCCGCCCCATTTATCCAAAGCGCCTCAATCTTCTCTCCAGGTTTCTATTTTTCCCATTCATCCCATGATTTAATTCTTTATGTACCATGTTTGGTTGATGATGGGTTTCGGCTAATAAAAGAAATTTCAATTGTCAATTTTTAAGTTATTGTTAGTAATAACTCTCTTCTTACTTATCAAAACGAAATTGAAGGTTATTGTTATTGATAAATAATTTGGTTTAGAGTTGAACGAAGTTTTTATCAAGAAGGCAAATTCAATGTAAAACTTAACACTCAAAATATCAACTTTATAGTCGACTAAACCAAAATGGTTCTATTGGTTTTTTTTTTTTTTTTTTGTTGCCATGAAAGAGGAAAAGGTTTTAATATTCCTGTCTAATATGTGGGTTTGATTCGTTCTTTGAGTTGCTTCGTGCCTGTGGTTACCAGTGGTTTGAGTCTCTTAGATTTAGGTGTGCATATTTATACGAAGTAGTCATGCATCTTTCATGTTTTCACTCCCTTAGATTTGACAGTTGGCTGGTGCTAGTGGGACATTGGAGTTGTACAAGCTATGGAAGCCTCCTTCAAATCGTGATTTTGTGCCCTGCATAAAGCCTAGCGCTAATTATACAGGTAAGGAAGTGGCTGGTCTCATAACTGTTTTGGCATTAATGAAATCCCTGTTCACTTACTTCTTGATTCGTTTTTGTTTATTCAGCTCCTGTTGAGTCTCGAGGTTACCTTCTAGTCCATACAAATGGTGGGCTCAACCAGATGCGTGCTGGGGTTTGTACCACACTCCCACTGTCCCTTTTTTAGTTTCATGCGATAAGCTTGATTGTTGTATACAGCCATATATATATATATATATATATATTTATAACATTTACGATTTTACATTCTTCTTGAATTGCATACATCCTAGTCATCTTACAGTTCCATTGATGATTGTTGCAAAGTGGAAGACTTAGAATACAACCAGTCCCAACTAATTTTTTTATAATGTCGCTCCAAGCAACCATACACTTTTACATCGTTTGCAAGCTATGGAATGATGGTGCATGGAATCCTTTTGGACTATTTGAACAGACTCCTTCTGAGAGTATGATTGATTAAATAGTACATGAAATTAGTCCCAAAAGCTTTGTGCTATGACACCGAACTGAAAATGGAGGTCCACTTCCAACATTTTAGACAACCTTGATTGTTGGTTGCTATTTTCCATGAGTATTGGCCTCAAATTTCTTTCTTGCTAAATTAGGTTTTGGTAAATAATGTTTATGGCTACTCTTTATATCTCAGTTAGGTTTCTCATTAAATTGCAGATATGCGACATGGTAGCTGTAGCCCGCATCATAGATGCCATTCTTGTAATTCCAGAACTCGATAAGCAGTCATTTTGGCAGGACTCTAGGTAGAAATCTTGACTCTAATCCCCCCTCCCCCCGAAACCAAAAAGGAAAAAAAAAAATAGTCTGACTAGTTACTAAAATGATGTGATAATTACATTTCTTTGCTCAATCTGCAGCAACTTCTCAGATGTTTTTGATGAAGATCATTTTATGAATGCTCTGGCTAATGATGTGAAAGTTGTAAAAAAGCTGCCTAAGGAACTGGCTACTGCTACTAAAGCAGTCAAGCATTTTAGGAGTTGGTCTGGCATGGATTACTACCAGGTGGAGATAGCTAGCATGTATGAAGATTATCAGGTTTGTTTATTACAATGCTTCAGGTCCCTGGAAATTGGATTTTTTTTCAATTCAATCCTCTTATTATTCACCTATCTTGTAAGGTTACTTTTGCCTTTCGATACAATCTTATTATATAATATTTATTCTCAGGTTATTCGTGCTGCCAAATCTGATTCTCGCTTAGCAAATAATAATCTACCTCCAAACATTCAGAAATTGCGCTGCCGTGCTTGTTATGAAGCCCTCCGTTTCTCACCTAGAATTGAAGCAATGGGAAAAGTAATCTGACCTAAATGCTCATCTGCTATCTGGAGTGACTTTATCTCCCTTGTGTCCCGTGCAATGACTAGTATTAACTTTTTTCATTAATGTTGTAGTTGTTGGTCGATCGGATGAGGTACTTTGGTCATTACATTGCTCTGCATTTACGCTATGAGAAGGACATGCTTGCCTTTAGTGGTTGCACACATGATCTGTCTCCAGCTGAAGCTGATGAACTAGAGATGATCAGGTACGAAATACTTATTGTTGTTATCCTGGATAGTAAGTTACTTTTTCTTGAATTCATTTGTAGAACAGTTCATCTGTGATACCAACATCTTTTATACGTATTAATTTTATTATGAACTTTTAGGGAAAACACTGCACACTGGAAAATAAAGGACATTGATTCTGGGCAACAGAGATCCAAAGGTTACTGCCCCTTAACTCCTAAAGAAGTTGGAATTTTTCTTTCTGCTCTTGGATACCCATCAAACACTCCTATATACATCGCTGCTGGAGAGATATATGGAGGTGATTCTCATATGGCTGATCTGCGATCCCGCTATCCCATATTAATGAGCAAGGTATTAAACTGCATTCTTTTGTTTGATTATCTCATCTTAAGGAGATAAAATGGGGTAACTAAAGAAGCCATACAGGTTTATCAAATTCTATTGTCTTTTCAAAGTACTCGTAGAGATGCTGAATAACCCTCTTTATTAGCCCGACCTCCAATTTTGAACAGCATCATGGGATTTCACGAGTTATGCTTTACAGATTGAAAGCGTTAACTAAAGTTTATTGTTATAGTGATAGATGATGTAAATGGAAACCTCCAGGCTCTTGTGAGCCTTCTCCCAGTGCAGGCTCTTGTGCCCTCTGTATATTACTTGGGCTCGGGAGGTCAAGTAGTTTGGGCCTGATTCGACATTTATGTGTAATGTGTATGAGGTCTGGTTTCATCAGCAAATCTATCACTTCAAGATAATTGAAGCTGGGTGTCTGCTTAGAAATAAAAATTTTGGACGTATGTATTAAAGGCAAGCTCCAAGAACATGGAACATCATCTTGACAAATTAGTGGGTTCTTCTTAAGAAGCATATGACCTACAGAATGCATTTTATGTTTTGTTTTTAACTAGAGTTGGATCTTAATTTGATTGGATTGTTAGCTCTACTTATATCTGATGTTTGAATTTTAATAATTACATAAAATGTATAGTTAAAAACACTAGTGTTAGGTAGCATCATATGATCAAATTAACTAGTGTCTGGGATACAAAGTGTAAAATGTATAGTAGTTAGAGGGTGCGAAGTGTATTTTTCCTAAAAAGAGAAAAGCAAGGAAGTGATAATTGGATGAATTTCTCACGACAGAAAAAATTTGGGGTGACTTAAATGCATGAAAGATGCTGCAAGGGAAAAAACCAAAAGCAAAACAAGCTCAAATTCCTAAATATAAAAAGACGCATAGAAATTAGATACTTGGTACTAAGCATTATGGAGAGACCTAATCTAGCTTACTTGAATCACTAATGAATTAAACTCAACTTGTGAGAAATTGAAGTTGAAAATCATGCTCAATTTTGCTCTCTCTCTCTCTCTCTCTCTCTCTCTCTCTCTGTGTTAAATGTTTTTAAATTGTATACTATTTCTGCTTCCCTTTTATATTCATGTATTGTTATTTTGGGGAGAGGGAGGGCTGCTAAGGACCAGAAACACGAACAACAGAAGAAATATATAAAATTAATTTGCTTCTTGTGATCACCTGACAGGAAAAATTGGCTTCTGTGGAGGAGCTGGAGCCTTTTATTGATCATGCCTCTCAACTTGCTGCACTTGACTACATTGTTTCTGTCGAAAGTGATGTATTTATTCCATCGTACTCTGGGAACATGGCAAGGGCAGTTGAAGGTCATCGCCGTTTTCTTGGACATAGGAAAACTATAGCTCCTGACAGGCAAGACAATTTCTTGTTGATAGTTAATCTTGGATTAAATGACTATTCTCTCGATCACGCATGCTCCCATCAATTGCCGATATTAATCTAGTTTTGTGCTTCTCTGTCCATCAGGAAAGCTCTTGTTCGTCTGTTTGACAAAATTGAGCGGGGAACTCTGAAAGAAGGCAAAAATTTATCAAATCGAATTATTGAAATACATCGGAGACGGTATGTGAAAGTGATGAGTTGTAGCATTTGCAGCTAGTAGTAGCTACACGTTGGACATTTTACAATTTGTTGTTTTGGTCTCCTGCTGGGGCAAAATTTCATGACTGTGCAGCACACACGTTTCACAATTAAAGTGTGTAGTTCTTCTCCCTCGCTCTCTCTCTTCTTCTTCTGATGGTGGAGAATTGATTTGGTTTTTTGATTGTTACATTGGATGCACAGGCAAGGGTCTCCAAGGAAGAGAAAAGGCCCCATTTCAGGAACAAGGGGCATGGATAGGTTTCGCTCTGAAGAAGCCTTTTACGTAAACCCTTTACCAGATTGTTTATGTCAGAGGGAATCAACAAATATGAACACATCTTTCATAACTTGGTAGATCAGATGATGCTGAGCAATTGCTCTTGAAAACGATTCCTGTGCTGGTGGGTTGGTGGTGCATTGCATTCCATTCAAGTTGTTGAAGCAATACAAGCTGGTGTTCTGCTGCCATGGGATGCAGTGTGTATATTCTGACCGTGAAGAAAGCCGGGGCCGATATAGGAAAGTTCGGATGGAAAAAGACAACTGCATTAGGGTGCACGACAGAATTGGGATCACCAAAAGACGGACCTCCAATGTACATTTGTTTTCCCCTTGGAGGAGTTAGCCTGGTTTGAAAGAGCTGCATAGGGAGTTTATGAGGGATACAATATTGTGAATAGTTGGCAACTTCCATATATGTTGTATTTCACTCATGGTCATCGAATGCAATAAAAGTCAAAGAATTACATTTTTTGTTTCACTGCCCACATTTGTTTTCTTATTTCCTGGCACTCAGGTATCTTTTGACCCTCTTCTGATCTTCACCTATAGTTTCATCCTACCATATATTCCTTAACCCCAAAAAGACAAAGGGTTTCGTTTGAGAGAAGTGGCCTACCGACATAAATAACCTTTTGTGAGATCCTTCCTATGGCCGATTACTATTATAAAAAACTCAAAATATAAATTTGGGTTGCNGTTTCCCCCCCCCCCCCCCCCCCCCTCGGTGCCCACTGCTAATATAAATGTCTATATGTATATATATTATTTAGCAATATATTTGATATATTAATAAGCGAGCTTGTAAATATTTTTCTTACCCATGAAGTGAAGATATCATGAGAGCATATCATATTTGGATTGTCCAGCTCCCCTATACTTTCTGTAAGCTTCTATTTGTAAATTAGTGTAGAGAGCACATCATCTAAAACGTTGACATGATAAAGATTTGATTTACAAAATTCAAACTCAGATTGAAGAATTCTATTTATAAACTGAGAAATTTAAAATTTTCAATTTTACAAATAAAATTTTACTACGTTATCGTTACACATGGTGTGTCCTACGGAGTCCGAACTCAGTTGCAAATAAAAAATTTCTACTTTTTTTTAGTTATCTTGAAAAAAATTCTATTCATCACCATACATTTGAAAAAGAATTCATTTAATTTAGTAAGAATAATAAATAAAATAAAAATAAAAAATCATGTGTGTTGTATGGTGTTAGATTGGTCGCAGTGGCACTCGGGTCAGGTTAGCTCAGTCAGAAGAGAACAGGGAGTCACGAATGGAGAAGGATCCGGATCCAACTAGACATGACTAGCAGGTTCATTTGGATTCAGAAAGTGTTTCATCTCAATTTATCTCGTCATTACAATTTTTTAAATCTTCACACAAAATATAATAAACAATTCAATTTTTTCAAATCTTAATTTAACTTTTTCAAATCTTAAAAAAATAAAAATATTAAAAACTAATATTTTAATAATATTTTATTTAATTTCAAACTTCTATCTAAAACTGCTTCGTATCATCTATTATCCAAACCAGCCGACAACAAAACATAGGGAGGATAAAGCATATCATGAACTCACTCGCGCTCTCCGATCCACACAACACAAAAATTGGACTGCCCCAACAATTCTGTCAGAAGAGTAGAACAAGGAGAGATAAGCTGATCAGGCAATGGGGTTCTCCTTCCTCTCTACTTTCCCTCGTCTGCTTCCAATTGTTCCTGCCCCATCTCTAACCACAACCAGCACTGCTCCTGTTGCCCCCAGATACCCCTCTCATGCAGTAAGTTTGCCATACCTATCTGGGACTTGAGCGTTTAAAAAAGAGAAAAGAAATGGGAATGCAGCGTTTCATTCTTGTGAGAAATGAGAAATGGGATACAGTTAAATCACTTAAACATGATTCTTGGTTCGTATGATTCTTGGTTCGTAGCTATGTTTGAATCAGATTGTCTGACAACTACCATTTGCTTGTCCAGCCTAAGGTTGTAATTCGTTGTAATAAAATGGAAACTGATGTTGCCGCTGAGGATGATAATCAGTTCCGTCGAAGAGACATTCTTAAGTGTGTTGGTGTTACCATTGGCATGGTTAGAGACTCTTCCTCTACTTACATATAATTTTTTTTTTAATCAATTTACTTTTTGATTCTATCGATTTCCTTGGCCTTAAGTAGTCTCAGATCCTTGAAATAGAAACTTTTGAACTTCGCAGTCTATTCCAATGAGTTCTTTGGAAAGAATGAGAATTATTTATGATATATTTTTGTGGATTGTGAATTGCATGATGTATGCATGCTAACTTGCCAGAATTGTTATACTGACCATTATTCCATAAATCTGGGTCTGAGACCACTTTACCTTCACATCTACTTATTAAGCTCTAACAAATACTCACTTTGCTAAAGGAAGCCAGTATATTTGTTTCTATGATTTTTTAGAAATTTAGTTGAACACCATAAATCCTCAGTGAATTGCAGTTTAAAAAATAGAATTGCCAAAAACAATGATGACTCTAATAGCTATAAAAAAAATCTGAATTAGATACTCTTTTCTTAGATGAATCAATGATGTGTAGGTATACAAGAAACACATGTTGAGATGGATACACAATGCTTTGACCTAAAATGATGTTTTGATTAGTTTTTACCAGTTGTGATCTCTTTTTAGGAATTTATGGCAAGCTCAGGATCCTTTGTCAAAAATGCTAGTGCTGCTGATTTGATTCAACGGAGACAGCGTTCTGAGTTTCAATGTGAGTTCTTCAAACACTACTTTTATTCTGGAATGAGCTATTGATCCATATTCACATCTCCTTCTTTACAGCAAGTATCAAGGGAACCCTTTATACCCGTATAAAGGTAAATCCTGTCAACATGCACTCCTATTATGTTGAATAGTCTTGGTGTACTTCACAATTATGTTGAATTTAAAGCTTGAATATGATGCTTTCATGCTTTCTTATTAGATCTTGTCACATTTCCATATATTGTTTCAGGGAAATCGTGACCTTATCCCACCCCTATTAACTTTGGCACTGAATGATGCCCTGACTTATGATAAGGTCAGACGAAATCCCTAATTGTTGAAATTTACGAATACTGGATAAGTTGTTTGCTTTGTTAAACTGTTAAACGGGAAAAGGAAAGGACAGTGCTGATTTGGGTCTGATTAACTTTGTAGGCTACAAAATCCGGGGGGCCAAATGGATCCATACGGTTCAGGTACATGTCACTTATTTTAAGTAAAAGCATAAACCTTAAGACTTCTGAGTTCTGCCTCCTGAAATCTTAATTAAAAATTTTGGGGCCATGAGTTCCTATATGCAAGTTTAAAGCAGTCCAAGTGTGATTACCTGCTTAGAAGTCAGAAATATATGCTCTTTCTGAGCCTACCAGTCAGCAGAAAATATAAGATAGAATGCTTACTCTTTCCAGTTTGGGTCTCTTTTACCTGGTTACTGAAGTGTCAAGGATTTTAGTGTTTGGGGCCTGACTTGGATGGGAAGAGTAATGTGCATATAATTCTAAGTTGTTAAATGTCTTATTTAGTTATGTTAAATATTGTCACTTTAAGATTCATCCCTCTTCTTTTGCTTCACTTTAAAGCATTCTTAATTTTTCTTCTTGAAAACTCGTCTTAATTTTCTTTTCTGTGTTTTTCTTGCTTGAAGTTCAGAGTTAAGCAGGCCTGAAAACAAGGGGCTTTCTGCTGCTTTAAATTTATTAGAGGAAGTAAAGAAAGAGATAGATTCATTTTCCAATGGTGGACCCATTGCATATGCAGATCTCATCCAATATGCAGGTTCAACATTTTAAATATCACCAAGTTCAAACTATGAACTATATACATGACCATCATGCTCGTAGTGTGCCCAGTGCAATGGCCAATTAAATAGGTTCTTAAACATTCTTTTCATTATACCTCTTGTTTCTGCCCCTGACTAAGATACCTTCATTCCATGTAGCCCAAAGTGCCACTAAGGCTACATTTCTAGCTTCTGCCATTCGCAAATGCGGTGGGAATGAAGAGAAAGGGAGCTTAATGTATTCTGCATATGGTTCAAATGGGCAGGTTTGTTACTTACTACTTGTGTCATTGCTGTCATACTCAATGTCATTAATAATTTGCGCACTACATATTGCTTAAAGGGGCAATTCATGATATTCAGTTACTTTATTTTACCATAATCAACTTTAGGATTCATTAAATTTCTAAATGCCACTTGGTGAAGCATAAACTGGAGATTTCATATTTGTGGCCAATATTTACCCTTGAGTAGCTGTTAATATGATGGTGATACTGCAGAAAAAATGTTTATCTTTTCAATTTGTGCTAGTAGAAAAACCTGTATTTTCCTAGGGATTCTAGACTTAACTCTCTGATTATGCAGAGATAGGCCTTGGAATAGAAGAATTTGTCTGCAAAGCATAACAGGAAGTCTGCAGCTACGCCAGCCAAGGGATTTCTTCCTTAATTGATTCACCACATTTTCTTACATATGAAGCTAACTCCCTCCCTCTCTCTCTCTTTCTGTTTCGCTTTTATACTCATGTAGTTTACAATGAGAGCAATTTTACTTGAGTTGACGTGAAGGGTTGAAAGAGAAACTAAGCATCTGCCTCAACTTCTTTGAGGCAAATATTGAATGGTGTAACCAAAAGTACACAGAAGCTTTGCAAATCCCTGGTGTTCCTCATTGAAGTTCCAATTCTGCTTATCTTCAAGTGCGTCTTTGAGTTCGATTCTCGCATGCATAGTTTTAGATCATGAGAATTTAAAGGATGTATAATGCTCATAAGTTGCTGAATGTACATGTAATTCTTGTTGCAGTCGCTTTAAGTTATCACTGAATACTTGTGCAATCTCGTCTCATAGTTTAATTTGGATGAATCATGTTACTTTCCCCAAAGCTAGATCAACTACAACCCGTCAGTTAAGTGATCTCATAGAGTTCAATCGATGCTGTTTTCTGCCATTATAACCTTTGGTGAAACATCAAGCAACTGGATATGCAATAGACAGAGCTGGAATGTAAATTGATAGTTTTTTCATACAACTGTTATTGGGTACAGTGGGGCTTGTTCGACAGGGAGTTTGGAAGGGCAGATACCCAAGAGCCAGATCCAGAGGGGAGGGTTCCCCAATGGGGCAAAGCAAGTGTTAAGGAAATGAAGGACAAGTTCTCAGCAATTGGCCTTGGTCCCCGCCAGGTATTATATGAAACAATAATGCCTTTGCTGCTGCTGAGTGTACTTCAGGTCTTTTTTCTTTATCCAATAATGTGTCTATTTATAATCTGTGACCCAAAACAAAGATCCTCAGAGATGCACCCCTCAGCCAAACGTGAAACAATCAAATAAAGTGAAAAAGGTTCTTTCCTTATTGAAATCATGGTGTAAGCTATGTTGTATATCCTGACCTGCAACTTGTAGGAGTTCTTCATCTTACTTGAACTTCTCCGTATTATAGGTTCCATGCTAGAGTGGCATCTTGGATGCATTATACTTTCCTTATACGTGAACAGTTCACATTGGTTTAAGCTTTCCATTCAATAAACAATTCAAATGATACCGGAAGGGCTAAAACTGAAGGAATAATAAGCCTAAAATCCAAGGGTATTGTAACTTTCAAGTTAAAGCTAGCTTGAGGGAGTTTATTAATTTTTATCATAGTTGCTGATGTTTATTTGCTTGTTTGGCCAGCTAGCTGTGATGTCTGCATTTTTGGGGCCAGATCAGGCTGCGACCGAGACCTTATTGGCCACTGATCCAGATGTTTCTCCATGGATTCAGAAATATCAACGTAGCCGAGAAACAGTATCTCAGACGGATTATGAGGTCAGAGTCATTTTCTTGGATCAAGAACTTGAGGGCCTCAAGCCATGTGTCTATTTCTCTCCCTCTCAAGACTCAAGTTCGGCTAGAACTTGAGGGAATTTTTTTCACATTTTTCTTACATACTCTTGCGGGAGGAAAATAAAAAGGATTTTACATGGGTTCTTGATTCTTTTTCAGGTGGATCTGATAACGACTCTCACAAAACTAAGTACTTTGGGTCAGAAAATCAATTATGAGGCATATACTTATCCTGTCCAAAAAGTTGATCTGAGCAAACTCAAATTGTAGAGGAAGCGAAGAATAGCCTTTGGCAAAGCCAGCAGCCTCAACTGCTCTATCGAGACTTATTTCGATATTTCACTGAAACATGCGCTTGCTTTCAGTTTTTGTGAGGACTTCTGCAGAGTGGTTTGCTTCTAAGATCAATGAAACTTAGGAACTTCAGTGTATCGAATTTTCTTCTTGTTCAATCCCCAACATGGCAGTTTATATTCTCTTTCCTGTTCTGACTTCTGCCAAAACTTTTCAGAAAACGATCTCTCAAGTTCTTACATGAATTTTAGCATCTTAAATACCAGAGAAATAGATATATGAAGTTGGTGTTACGGTATTGATTGAGTACTTCGAATATCAATAAATATTGTATGATCTATGATGGGCACTAAGATGATCTAGTTCAAATTGATTGTGAGTTCAAGGGATTCCATTTCTACGGATTCATATCAATCTGCTTCACATGTTTCTCTTTCCACCTAAAGCTCTCAATAACTTGACAAGATGTTGATCAAAACTTTTTCATTTCTCATATTCTCTTTAAAAGTTAGCTATAAATATGGAGGTTGGTATTTATTAACAATCTATCCCTATCAAGTCTTAAGCAAGCCATCTAGAAAATCAAAGCCCCAATGCAGTAGATAACTTGTGTTAATTTGATATATAGGAAAAGTATTTATATTCGCAAATCGATACGGAGGGCACCTCATTCATTTCGTTGACTCGATAATATTTAATTTATAGTATTTGAAATCTTAAATAATTATTACAAATCATATAATGTCACATCAATACCGAGAAAAGCATATCTTCTACACTGACTTACAAATATAATTTTTTTACATATAAATTATCTTGCCCATTATCAAAACGTATATAAATTTGACTTGTTTTGTGTTTGAACCAATATTAATATGAACAAACAACTTAATTATTAAATGAATTGTATTCAAATACTATAAAAAGGGTTGCCCTTGGTTAAGGAAAAAGGTTGCTCCAAATTTGGTCCATCAAATTAAATTAATTATCTATAGAGAAATGATATTTGTAGTTCTAGGGTATACGAGTTTTGCACACTTTCTTTATTAAAAAAATAGATAAATTTGAAACTTACATGAAAAAAATTCTTTTTTTAACAGCGGACCTTACTTTTTTTCAAAGAGAGTGTATCAGACATACACACTTTAAAACTGTATCCAGCATCACTCATGAATTAGTGATCTTGAATTAATCGATCGAACTTTAAACCCACGTGCCTATCACTTAGCATAGATGTTTGTAAACGGGGAAGGGTAAACCTAATGCATTTAGAGCATTTATCCTTTGTATTGGAAGTTTGCATTTGTCCCTTTTATCTCTCTCAAATGCTGTTCACCTGTGTATTTTCTTCCTCCATTCAATCCTCTTCATAATACTCTTTTTAATCATGTTGAACTCTTATAACAATGTAATAAATTATGGCCCTATACGCTTTAATATTTATGTATTGAATTTTTATGCTTTAAACTCATTTATTAAAATATTATTTAAAATATAATATTTTATTAAGATTGGGTTTGGATACACAGTTCAGATGAGATGTTTTGAATAATAGTTGAATAAAATATTGTTAGAATATATTTTTTAGTATTATTTTTATTTTTAAATTTGAAAAAGTTGAATTATTTATTATAACTAAAAAAAATAATCAAAACACCAATACTTTTTTAAGTATAATTAATATAAAAAACCTCCACATCAGTAATGTGTTGAGTACGTAAAAAATAAAATATAACTAAATTTTCTCTCTTATTAATTAATATTTAATCCCTCTAATATTTTTGTAAATATGATTTCTTTTTCTTTAATTTTTTTTTATTCTTATGAAAGAAAAATTTAAATATCTCAAAAGAAAATTAAGACCTAGACAAAGAAGAAGAAGTGGGTCAAATTATTATAGTTGAATTTAATTATCCGTTGACTTAAAAAAAATAAAAAAAAACTTATTTAGCAAAGTGAGATGAAGCTCACCCGTTAATCGTTGGGAAAGGCACAGAGGACTTTCCTTTCGGTCCTCTGCAACCCCACCCAAGAGGCACCAGCTTCTTCTTCGTCTTCGTCTTCGCCGTGAAACCCCATGGCTCGGACCTTGGCTCACCTACTAGCCTCTGCGCTCCTCATCTTTTCTTCCTCCTTAGTCGGTCACTCCTCTGCCCTCGATGACTCCGATCCTTCCCTCCGGCCGCCGATGATGATTCTTCCTCTTTATCTCTCTTCCCCTAACCCTAATATTTCCCGTCATCGTAATCTTCGTCGCAATCTCCAGAATTCGGCCCCCCCAAACGCTCGCATGAGACTCTACGACGATCTCCTCTCCCACGGGTTGCTCTTCCTGACGCTTTCGCTCTTTTTTTTTTTTTTTTCTCTAACTCTTCTTGCATGACTTTTTTTTAAGTATTTTATCGTAATTGAAGTGCTTTCGGATTTCTGGTAGTTACTATACGACGCGGTTATGGATCGGGACACCCCCGCAGAAATTTGCGCTTATTGTAGATACGGGTAGTACTGTGACCTACGTTCCCTGCTCTAACTGTGGACACTGTGGGAAGCATCAGGTTCGGCTTCGCTTTTGATTGTTCTCTAGAGCTTGTAATTATTGTTTGGGCAGCTTGCAATCTATAATTATGCATCGTCCTTTTTTTTATGTCATATCAACAGTATCTTAATCTTCATAGACTAGCAAATCAGGAACTCTGAGAGCGCTTACGAATGCCTATAACTGGTTAATGTACGAGAGAATAACGTTTAATATCAAGATTGTTGGTTGCTGAGAATGTCGGCTAAAAAAAATTCAAAATTGGGACTTTTAGGTTGGGATGGGAGATGAGTTGAGTTCATTGTAAATGGTAGTGAGTTGATATGGTGGAGTGATTTTTATTGGTCTCATCTAATATGAGTTTAAATGTATTTGGATGTGTAAGATAGGTTGAGATTGGGAGGTTTGAAAAAGGTATGGTCCTNATAACTGGTTAATGTACGAGAGAATAACGTTTAATATCAAGATTGTTGGTTGCTGAGAATGTCGGCTAAAAAAAATTCAAAATTGGGACTTTTAGGTTGGGATGGGAGATGAGTTGAGTTCATTGTAAATGGTAGTGAGTTGATATGGTGGAGTGATTTTTATTGGTTTCATCTAATATGAGTTTAAATGTGTTTGGATGTGTAAGATAGGTTGAGATTGGGAGGTTTGAAAAAGGTATGGTCCCACCACTGTTCTAGCACGCGAGTTGCAGGAGTTAGGAGGTTTGACAGTCTGTCTCCGTTGGCACCGTACACCACCGGTAATGGGAATCCCCTGTGGGGAGTTTCTGCCGTTGATGCACTTGGTCTACAATGTGTGGGGTGCTGCTCGGGAGTTAGGAAGACATCTATTGTACATTTGAAACTGACCCAGCTAGAAAAATTTTTTGAAACAGCCAAAATTCCAGAATTTTACAGCACGGGCAGGGTCTATTTTTGCAGGGAGGTTTGGGGAAGAAGAAGGGGTTCAAAGCTGACGGGAAAAAGAGAGAGAGACCTTTGTGTGACAATCACGGGAAAGAGAGAGAGAATACGAATTTTTTTTTTTTGCTTTTGTCAGTGCACTTGTTCCATCATGTAACAGTAGTAAGACTTGATGGGAACATTGCGTGTTTGGATGTTGGGCTAGGCCCAAAACCTGGACACAATTGAGATGATCTGAGTGTGTTCAAGGTTCCAAACACAGCCTTAGTTTATGTTATTAGTTACTGTGGAAATGGAAGGTCGCTGATGTCTGTATGATTCCTATTTTTCTATATCTGGTGAATGATGGGTTGAATGATATAGTTCTCTTTGAATTACCTGAGATGCACAAGCAGGAAGCTCCTTGCCGATGGGAGCCCTGGGATTAGTTGTTGTTCTCGGACACCCAGTGCCAATAAAAAAATGATATTTTTCTCACTCAAGATTCAGCAGGGGATTGATTGAAGCTAATGTTATGTTGATGACATCCAGGACCCAAGGTTCCAGCCAGAATTGTCTAGCACATATCAACCAATGAAGTGCAGTATTAGTTGCAACTGTGATGAGGCTGGAGCTCAATGCACTTACGAGAGACGGTATGCTGAGATGAGCTCTAGCAGTGGCGTGCTTGGTGAGGACATAATTTCCTTTGGCAATGAAAGCAAGCTTATTCCCCAGCGTGCTGTTTTTGGTTGTGAAGACATGGAAACTGGTGATCTTTACACTCAACATGCTGATGGCATAATTGGTTTGGGTCGAGGTCGGCTTAGTGTGATGGATCAACTCGTCGACAAGGGTGCTATTAGTGACTCATTTTCGTTATGTTATGGTGGGATGGATGTAGGCGGGGGGGCTATGGTTCTTGGTGGTATTTCTTCTCCCCCTGATATGGTATATACCAATTCAGATCCTTTTCGCAGGTAAAACACTTTTAAAATGCTTCATGTGTATTGGTTTTTAGTAAGACTACACTTAGTGCATCTCACACATATGCTTTAGTCTTGGGATGTCAACAGTCCATATTATAATATCGAGTTGAAAGAGATACATGTTGCTGGGAAGCCATTGAAGTTAAAGCCAAGTATCTTTGACGGAAGGCACGGAACAGTCTTAGATAGTGGAACTACATATGCTTACCTTCCAAAAGAAGCTTTTCTTGCATTCAAGAATGCTGTAAGACTTTGTGCCTCTAAGTTTCATCTTCTCTTATAGTCCATTTACTTTTATAGTCAAATTCATTTGCCTGACAAAGAAAAGGATGAATGTTTTTATGTTTCAATTTCAGGTTGAAAAGGAGTTATATTAACTAATTTAATTCATTTGAATATTGGTTTATATGTTTGATGCTCAAACACACATATGCTTGCCTCCATTCTTTACTGTAGCTAATGAACTATAGTTCTCATTAAACTTCTCTCTATAAGAATGGAATGGAGGCTAAGGACATGGGTTCAAACCCCACCAAGTGTGGAACTACTTCAAGATTGTTAAGCATTTAGGATTTTGAGATAACTTGAATAGTGAATGTTGGAATCATTATAATATAGTATTAGAATGTAAATTAAATAATTAAGCTTGCCAATTCCAAGAATTCAAGTATTTGGGATAATTGGTGATTTATATGATATCAAAGTAGTGCCCCTGAAGCCCTAAGTTCGCAATTTATACCCAATTTCATTTAAATGTCTTACATGTTAAGTTTGCTTATTACAGGAGTTTGCTCATATATGTGGGAAAGTATAAGTATATGCATTTTAATGATTAAACTTGCCTCTTCCCAAAAGCTTAAACTTTTGGTACAATTGGTGACTCAATACATAGTTTGGCTATTTAATATCACTGTGTAATCTCCATTATTTCCCAGATTGAGTGGGTTAAGAAAAATAGAGGTGAATGAGTATGATTTTAACGAGCTCCTCTTGTAACCTTGACACTTTTTGAGTATAAGTCTAGATGTGGCTTGGGCTTTCTTAAGGTCAAGCAATCACACAGGTGACCAATCATGAGTCTTTTGTATTGGTAGATTTTCATGCATAGCTGATGCTCTTGTATGTCCCGAGTACTTGGGCTCTTTCCTATTCTTGTTTTCTATGAAATTTTGTTTACCTATAAAGAAAAAATTTATCTTTACTTTTTTGATTCTGCTGTATTGAACTCTCAGTTTATGGGAATTATATGTGATATGTAGGTGAACAATAAAATTCGTTCACTCAAGCAAATCCATGGTCCAGACCCAAATTTTCATGATATTTGTTTTTCTGGTGCTGGAAGGTACAAGCTAAACCACACCGACATGAGTTTTTTTTTTTGGCTAACCAGATGGTTATAAGCTGAATTTAAGCACCCATTGCCTGATTGGTTGTCTTGAAGTTACATCTGATTGTCTTTGCTTGTATTTTGCATAGGAATGTTTCCCAACTATCAGCAGTTTTCCCTCAGGTTGATATGGTATTCAGTAATGGACATAAATTGTCACTGTCTCCAGAGAACTACTTGTTCCGGGTAAGTTGACAAGTTACTCTTCTTGAGATTTTTTTTTTTTTTTGGCTCCTAAATGGAGAATATGGAATTTTTTTCATAATCTATTTTTGTTTCAATGGTGTTAAGCACATAGTGTTGTATATTTACTCGTTCTGTTCTTTCTTAAAGCATACGAAGGTTAGTGGTGCATATTGCCTGGGAATTTTTCAAAATGCAGATGATCCAACTACTCTTTTAGGAGGTACGCTAAATTGTTTATGGGATTTGCCATGCTTACTCTGTAGTCAGTTCTTGCATTTGTTCTGACCAAAAGCTGCATTATGCTCAAGCCTGCCTTGTGCATGTCAATATGAAGTCAAAGAAATAATTCCCTTCTCTCCCCAAACATCTGGCATGCATGTGCATCAGCACACAAGGGATGTCTCAGTTAATTTTTCATCATACGTTACAGGGATTATCGTTCGTAATACCCTTGTGACTTATGATCGGGAGAACGATAAGATAGGCTTCTGGAAAACTAATTGTTCTGAACTATGGAAGGGCTTGCATTACCCTAGTCCCGCTGCCCCACCTCCTTTGGGTTTACGCAGCCAAAATACAAGTGTAGGAATTCCTCCTACCATGGCTCCAGGTGGATTGCCTCCTACCAATGCCCCAGTTGGATTGCCTCACACTGATTTTCCAGGTAGAATGATTTTCAAGAGAATACATTCCTTTATGCTGTATTTTCAAATTCGATGTCATCTTCAATTACTTTTCTCAGGTTTCTTGCTGGAGATATAACTGTCTGTTATGATTTGCAATGTGTTGATCTTCTATTTTTGCAATATAAAACTAGATCGACACATTTATTTTTAGAATGTTGATGAGAAGATTCTTCTGCATGTATGTTAGTACTTCTCTTCTGTTATTATGAGCAAGAATCACTTATCAAAAAATTTTGAGCAAGAATTTCCTTTTGGTTTGTTGAATGCGTTTTTGAAATTCTTGCTGTTATTATGCAGTCGATTGTGTTGCTGCTTGGACTGTTATCTCTGATGTTATGTTTACCATATATTGTACGTAGGTGAATTTCAGATTGGACTAATAACATTTGACATGATGCTTAACATCAACAACTCTTCTATGAAGCCCAATTTTACCGAGCTTACAGAGTTTATTGCTCATGCACTGGATGTTAAAGTTTCTCAGGTATAGTTGAGCTATTTTTGCTTTAATGGTTTAAGATTTTACTGGTACCTCAGTTTAGATTAGCAGTTGGTGACACTTAGCTTAACAGACCCTCAAGTATAAGTTTGTATCTATGCCATCATTAAGTTGTTGTAAATATTTTATTGAGAATATATGAATGATTTGCAAGTTAAAAATCTGTATATATGTTATACTTGCAGAAGGAAAATCAATTGAATGTGCTAGGCAAATACAGGCCTGGTTTGTTGGGAATGTATTTAGTATTGATTTCCTGTGGTTTACAGCTTTTATTCATAATAAATGATCTGGATCTACTTATAAATAAATAAAATGCAATGGATCTGGGGTGATAGCATTAAAATAGGTGCTCAACCTGATCTAACCAAACCTATTGCTACCTCAGTTTCACCATTTGTGCTTCTAAAGCCACTAATGCAGTGTGTCAGTATCAGTTAATGTTTTGCTGCTTTGGCAGTTATTAAGTCAAATAAATTGATCAATTAGTAATGCTGACTGTTTAATTTCAGGTTCATTTATTGAACTTCAGTTATACAGCAAATGCTTCCCTTATCAAATGGGCAATCTTCCCAGATGAATCTGCTGATTACATTTCTAATACCATGGCAGCGGTAATGCTATTCATGATGCTGAAGTATGTTATACTGGAGCCATTCCATCAATTAATATTGTGCTTGACCTAATAATTATTTGCTTTTGTGCAGAGCATAATTCATCGTTTAAGAGATCATCGTCTGCAGCTTCCTGAGAAATTTGGAAGTTATCGGTTAGTTGAGTTGAATGTCAAGCCTCCAGTGAAGTTGTATGTTCTTTTCCTTCTCTCTACTTATTATTTTCTCTTGACTTGTATACATGAGTTTTTTTCACACTCTGCTGGATCCAGATTCATATGTAGTCAAGCAGGAATTTCTGTGTCATTATTAACATGTGGAGTTCAGATTTTGACTAGTCACAACTTAAAAATGCTTAAATCAATTGTTAACAAAATGTGAATATATATACTTCTTAGGTAAGATGGAGCGACATTGAAAAAAGATAGAAGCTTTTGCTCTGAGAAAATCATTATGTGAATTAACCTGAAATGGCACTGTGTGTGTGTGTGTCTTCCCTGAGAAAATCATTTGGCGAATGAACCTAAATCACATTGAGTTTGTGTGTGCATCTTATTATGCCTCTTATCTTTCTAGTAATGCCTCTAGCATTCAAGCAAATTAAATCGAAAGTCCCTCAAGATTTCTGTATTATTATGGCCCTTATCTTTCTAGGAACACCCCTTGACAGTCAAGCAAAGTAAATCGAAGTCCTTCAAGTACTTCCATCTGTATAAAAAATCATATTCAATATCAGCCACTTTATGGTCAGGCCAGGAATAATAATCCGTATGGAAGGGATTTAAGGCTCCTCCTAGATTTCCCACTTCACCCTTTCTTTTTTTGGGTAAGTTATTTGCAGCTTCATCCTATCAAGTTGAAATCCAAGAGAACTTTCAGGGAAAGTATAAATCCTCTAAGAACAATTTAGACCCTTATGACATTCTCCCACTCATTCCCATTGCATGACCTGTCCTAGGAAAGTCAATACCGAGAAAGGAATACAGATGGCTCTTGTGTTATTTGCTTTTTCTTTTTCCTCATCTAGTTTCTTTTAATTTTGTAATACTATCAGCATTGAAAGTTTTGTAGCCTGAACAAAGTTGATGAGGCCAAGTAGTAAACTTTAATGATTTATGTAGAAACAAAGGAAGTAGCCTTTGGGTTTGTGGTAGAAGCTCAGAAGGGAGCGAGAGAGAGTGATATCGGTCACTCCTTGAACTTGAAGATTGGGACTTTGTAGCCTAAACGAAGTTGATGAGCCCAAATTGTAAACTATAATGCGGGTTTATGTAGAAACAAAGGAAATAGCCTTTGGGATTGTGGTAGAAGAGAAGAGAAGGGAGGGAGAGAGAGTGATATCGGTCAGTCCTTGAACTTGAAGATGGGGAAGCAGCATAGGTTCCCAATATAGGTGAGGACTGAAAACGGTTACTTGGATCAGAGGCTGTATTGATTGAAATAATGATGGAAGCAAGATTCTAAGGTGCTCTCCATGGTTGTGAGTACTATTTGTTGAACTGTAATTTTGTGTTCTTTAGGTTGCTACCCAAATTTTGGCTCCTACCTCAATGTTGTGTCACTTATCTTCAAGATTGCCTTCTCTAAGGTGGAAGCTCCAGGCCAAGCACCCTGTTGATGTGTATTTCTTGACTAGTCTTATATTTTTGAAGTATATACTAATTTGTTTAATCAAGCTTTTGGTAACTAGTCTTTTATTTACTTATCCATATCTGCAATTATATTGACATTCTTCCTGGAATACTATATTCTTTCACCTTTCTTTTGACTAGTTTGCGTTTTAATAAATCTTTCCTGCATTTTCCTTTCACATTCACAATTGGAATCCTTTGGAGCATTGCAGAACATGGTGGAAACAAAATTATTGGGTAGTGGCTGTTGGAGTTTTGGCTACCCTGGTTCTTGGACTATCAGTTTCTGGGGCGTGGTTGATTTGGAGATCTAGACGAGAGAATGTATCATATGAACCTGTTGGTGGTGCTGTTGTTCCAGAGCAAGAGCTTCAACCACTTCAAACTTCACCAGGGCCTGACGATTTATAGCGTAAAGTTTTCTTAAATTTTAGTTGATTTATGAGGAAATCGTGTGGTATGTAACTTCAAATCTGAATAATCACCCTTCAGCCTAATGATTTTGAGAGGATGAAATCTGTATAATCCCTCCGTCGATGTACGATGAAAAAGAAAAACGAAAAAACAGAAAGAAAATGTAGAAAGTGTATGGAAATACCCCATAGTTTTAGATATCAATGTATACATTTTCATCGGCTAAAACATTGCAACATATGAAAACTATTGAGCCTTCCCATGCATCTTTGCCATGTGATATTTACTATCTTCTCTTTATCTGCTGATGAGGTCAAAGCACCAGCCTCAAAAGCATATGCTGCATGCATGTGATACATTCCACACATTCTGAATGAGATTGTAATCATGATTTCAAGCTAACTTTGTTTTTATTTTGTGGTTGAATGATTCGAAGGCCGTGAAGGGGCTCTTACAAGTTATAATGATTAGTTAATATTTTGTCATTTCCCCTTGTGACAAAACAATCGATGCAGAACTTTATATTACGTGCCCTTCCAAGTTCAGGGGCATGATGATTTGTACGAAGGTATCACTAATCTAATTAATTAATTAATTAAATTTAGCTTCTAATATTTGAGGTATGCTGCTTAGTTTGTTGAATATTAAACTAAACAGAACCTAAAAAACTGGGGAAGAGACCCAACTCTCAAGTCTTTTACAATTAATTAAATGTTAAGATCATACACATATGGTGAGTGCATAATGTCGAGTCATCCATTTTTTTAAATTTATTTTAACGGTTAAATTTTAATGATGGATAAATTATAAAAATAATAATAGGGTAAAGTTAGATACAGTTCTAGAATATGCAAGTCTCTTTAAAAAAGAGTGATCATGTTTACTATTAAAAAATTATTACTTTTTTTTTCTTTAGTAGATTTCATATTTATTCACCTCTCTTAAAAGAGGTGCGTGAGCTTTACAGATTGCAAATATATAAGGTATTGATCATGTGTGTATGTGTGTGTATCTATATATATATATATATAAAAGGTCGTGTGTCTCAATTGAGAGGGTATCTCAATCCTTTGAGATAAAATAAATTGAGAAGGTATTGATCATGTGTATATATAAGGTCTACATGAGGGCTCGCTTGAGATTGTTGGAGATAATATCAAATCAAGAATAATTTGACTCGATATTATGATCTTGATTTGATTTTCACAACTATCAATGAAATATTTATCTTTTCCCATCTCAATGTAGTTTTCGGCCTATAGATTCTAGAAATCTATGCGACCTTGTATTCAACAACAGTATTTTGAGAATAATAAAAATGTAATCCTCAAATTGTCTATCTGTCCTCTCCTTCTCTTTTCTTCATATTCTTTTCTATTATATTTATATCATAGATCATATATCATATATATAAATATATGGTAATTGCTGACTATTTTTAGCAAATTGAAATCAATTTATTTATTTTAAAAATCTAATGGGAAAAGTAGCACAAAATGCATGATAATATCCCATAAAAAAAAAAAAAAAAAACATGATAATATTCCAACAAGCATAATGGGACAAATCACGTTTACAAAGACACAAATGACCCAGATGCATGCATGCGACCCTATATTTGTTTAATGCCTTTCATATTATGACCTAAATCTCTGTAAAAACACTGCATTTTTCTCTCCCTCTGGCTCTGGATATTAACAGTGATTAATGGTTTGAAGGAACGACCCCATCACTCAAAATCCCACCAAGAAATAAACATTAATAATCAAGCTAGCTGGTGGTGCATGCAGAGAGACCGATTTCAAGGGCACTTGGAATTGCCCTTGGAGTTCTTGAGGTCCCTGTAGCAAGCGCACTCATGCTTGTTGCCATAAGTTCCAGATGGCACGCACTGGCACTTCTCACAGCAAATCCCGCAGTACTTCAAGCACCGATCCTGCACTCCTGCCTTTGCGCACCGATCCCCGCACTTTGAGTCACAGAAGCCTTTTATTTTTAAGAAGAATGATAAAAAAATATTATCAGTTAGCATGGCACATTATCAAACAAAACCCAGCAAATTTTATAGAAATTTTTTTTTTTTTTTTTTGGAAGAAAGAGTACTGCCTGCAAAAGAAAGAAAGCGTGGATGAGAAGTTGATCATGGCTTCTTACTTGAACCAGCTTGTGTGGTCTGAAAGAAAGAGGAGCTGATGAGGGCAAAACACACAAGCAGGAAAGTTGCAGAGACGAGCTTCATTTTCTGACGGTTTTAGGAGAATGTACTGCAACAAAAGGGAGTAGAGAGATGTCTGGAAAGGTAGTTTAGCAAGAGAGTATTTACAAGTGAGATGGTGGAGAGAGTTCGGGGTGTTGGGGTATTTATAGTGGAAAAACTAGGAGGAGTACTAGGTGAAGTGCTAGGAGGGTGTTATTCGGAAAGCTAAATAAAAAAATATCACCTTCTTCTGGATTACACTCTGTTTTCACAATCCGCACCTAGACATGCGTCTTTTAGCAATGACATTTGGTAAACTTTTGATGACATGTCCAGCAACTCCGACAGCAATTGCTAGTTGTTTTTATTTTTTGGGGTCATTGGCATAGAGTGTTGAGGAATAATGTGAACAAAATTTTAGGCATGTTTATAAAGAATGAGCAATCTTTTTTTATAAAATTGGTTTTATGAGATTAGTGAGGTCCATGAATTTCTTTATGATATCAAAATCTGTCACAGGACGAATGGGGCCCACACTACTTACCCATGGGACAAGGACCAGGAAAAATACTGGTCTACATATGAGGGAGGGTGTTGAAGAATAATCTCACATTGCGTGTGGATAAGATTTTGGGTCTGTTTATAAGGAATTCACAATCCTCTCTTGTAGAACCGATTTTATGAGATAAGTTAGGCTCATAAATTTCTTTATGGTATCAGAGTCTGGCACAGGATAAATGGGGACCCACACTACTTACCTCTGTGATAAAAATCAGGAAAAATACTAGCCTGCATGTGAAGGAAAGTGCTGAGGAATAATTTCATATTGTCTGTAGACAAAATCTTGAGCATGTTTATAAGAAATAAACAATCATCTTTTGTAAAACCAATTTTATGAAATGAACTAGGCTCATGGATTTCTTCATAGAGTGCTGGGACTCGAATAATTTCAAGAGTCCATATTATATTTTAGATAAAGAATTTCTCGCAAGTGCACCTCAATTTTAGTAAAAAATTATCATGATCCCAAGAATGCGAATACAAAATTTCGAATCAAGTACACCGATCTAATTTTTACTGCTCATGACTCCAAGACCACTACACTCATGACCACCGGCCTTAGGGCTGATTGCTAGCTAGCTGTTCGCAACTAAGTAGGCATGGGGGCCTTTGTTGAGTTGGTAGTTCATTGGATTCATTTTAAGGACTCTAATGATCTGGAATTCACTTAAGGAAGACAAAAAGGAAGCCAGTCTATATTGCTTTTGCATGAATATTGCTGTGACGCTAATCTGTCGTTTTGCCGAATAAAGTGTACGTGCCGGCTCACATGACCTGTCCGCCAATGTATATAGATACTAAGATATACTAAGGGTGCTTAAAAAAATAATAAAAATCATCTCTCCTGGTGTGGTGCAAAGCACCTTCCTGGCATGGCCTCTGTTAACTCTCGGCCTCGATATCCCCAACTCTTTTAAAAAGATGAATCGGTCTTGTGTTGGCACTGATTCCCTCTTTTTTTTTTTTGTCTTTTTTACTTTGAGATTAAGGGAGTGCACGTGAAGTTTTCGAAGAGAGCTAGGTTAAAAACTGTGTGGGAAGTGTTTGAATAGCTGACACTTTTGGGTACTCATAAATTTGCATGTGAGTTGAAGCTCAACTAGAGGATAAGTCATCTCGTGAAAGACTAGTGATGAAATCCTTTGTGAGAGCTAGAGTGCAAAGGAATTAGGTGGTGACATTGAGAGATCAGCTGTCTCCTTCAAGCATGATGCTATATATTAATTCCAAGCTGGGTATGAATAACAGCATGCAGCAAGTATTAATGCTAACTTCCACTTTACCGATAGAGGGGTTTGCCAGCAAGGAGTCGTGTTTAATGTTAAAAAATAATCTCACATTATCTATAGATAAGATCTTGGACATATTTATAAAGAATGAACAATCATATTTTTTAAAACTGATTTTATGAGATAAATTATACTCATGCATGAATTTTTTCATTTGACACAAATTGCACAATCTTTTTTTTGAAGGATATTTAATTATATTGGTTATAAATTAGGAGGAGTTGACGTCTTGATTTCAGCGTCCCGCGCGTGCATGCATGCATACTTGAGATTGTGATGAATATTAATGGAAGTGTCGTCAGGCCAAACGTAGGAGCATTATATAAATGACTAGAAACTTGCATGTATAGAACTTGCTTGAGATGTTGGCTCCTAATAGATAGCAACATCACGTGTCATGTGCTAACTCGGTAATTAACAGCTAGCTAGCACATGGAGCAAATTATTAAGAACGGGACATCAAAGGATATGAATAATCTAGCTAATTAAGGGACGATATATAGACCTTTTAATAAATTTTGGTTTAATCAATATATTATTATAGGCGTTTGCTGCTTATAATATATATATATATGTGTGTGTGTGTGTGCAAGTAAGACCATCCTCAGTCACTTATGAATCTCATTGACAATGTCATAAAAAAAGATGTATTAATATAAATATGAGTTGCAACTTGCAGGCAATATTGTGAAGGAAGCTGGTAGCTAGAAAACGCTCTTCCAAACCGGATTCTTGCGTTCCAGCTTTTTTTAACTTGCAACTTGATCCATTAAATGGTCAAATGCACCCAAAAAAAAATTGAAAATCCAATATCTGCCAACTTGCAGTACTACTACCGTAGGGACGATTAGTTGGTAAGAGCAAGCAAGCTAGCTGTATGCAGTCATGTGTTTTTGGTGGGAAATTTGGGGAGAATCTGCTTCTTTTAGGTTTCTCGACGTCAAAGGAAGCATATAATGCATATAAAAAATGATAGTTACAATCGTGAATGTGCAAGTGTCGTATAATTAATTTGAAAAAAAAATGAATAAATACGGGACTCATATGAAAAATAATTAATTTTTTAATAGTGAACTCTACTTTTTTTTAAAGCGACTGCACGACGCTTGCGTACTCTACGACTGTATGTATCATTACTCATAATGCATGCATACATGTTTCATTACAGTAATCTGAGTCACCATTCACTATTTAATTCAACGTTGATGAAGTGAAGTGGCATGCACTAACGTCGTTGGAGGGGACCTGCGATCGGTTTTAACCCAAAAAAACAAAGAAGTCATTAACTAACCAAAACACACTTTCCAGGAAATCGATCTCCCTAAGACAGCACACAAATCAATGAGTCTTGGATTCGAATTCCATCATGAGTATCAATACCTGCCATGCTCCCATCGATTTGACTTCAAACAATTATCATTAACAAAGAAAAAACTGCTGCTTATCAAAATGCTGAATTAATTAAAGTTCCTCTTTTCATATAGCAGAAGTATGTATATATGTATACAGTTTATATACCTCCTGATCTTCCAACAAAATTTCATGTCTGGAATACCCAGAGACAACACTAGAACGAGAAGAAGACAATTAGAGGATCATGAAGTGGGCCAACATATGGACTGGGCAGTAGTATCTCTTCATGGGCCCATCTGCATGCCTTACACATGGACTAGGCATGCAGTAGCTCTTCATGGGCCCGATTTAGCAACAGATCTAGGCTCAGTCTCGCAAAAGCCGAATTTCCAACCAAGAAATGGATTTTACTTTTGCCATGTCTTTGCAGGGGAGTCTACCCGTTTGAATGTTGAGATGGGTTAAATTTTTTATCTATAGGAGTGAGTTGAGATGGTAGAGTAAATTTTATAGAGTTTACTTAAAACAAGTTTAAATGTATTTGAATGTTAAGATGAGTTTATATATTTATAGGAAGTTGAAAAAAGTTGTGAGTTGCAAGTGCAAAGAGATGTTGAGTTGAAAAATGTTATGAGTCTCACATGTAAAGAGGTTTTGAGTTGAGATGGGTCTAGTGATTTGAGAGTTTGGTATTTAGATTTTAGACTCAGCTTAAAATTAGACTGAACTGAGTTGCTCTCAATTCAGTCTTAAGTTCCAAACGAGACTTAACTATGTAGAAATGAGATTCTTGTTCGACAATACTCCTACTTTCGAGATTCCAGATTTTAGTACTTCTATTTGTTTGTGCAAGACTTGTCCCTGGTGATCCAATGATGCATGCATGATGCTAGAATATATACGATCGATCAAGCAATTTAAAGATCAGCTAGCCTTCTTGCACCTTATGAATGTTGAGATAACAACAAAGTTTGTAGAAGATAAACGTAAATCATATTGTGAAGATGAAGATAAAAGCCTAGATAATAGGAGGAGTGATCATAATAGAAGTTTTGAATAATTGTACTTATCTTTGTTCTTATCTCCTCTGTTTTACACCTATCTATATGCAACAACTTCTTCTATAAATAATTTATACGGCTCTGCAATACTTTAGCAGACCAAGTTTTCTCAATACTCTTATATGGTATCAAGAGCCAAAAGACCAACGTCCTCCTTATGTCATCTTCCTCAAAAGTGTCATCTACGTCCCCCTCAAGTCCTCCAACAACCAAACCCACCATCACCACTCCTCACCATATCCAAGTCAAACTTACAAAAGACAACTATCTACACTGGAAAACTCAACTCACACCGTATCTTCGTGGACAAAATTTATACCGCTATGTCGATGGCCAACTCTCTCTACCTCCCACACATATCTCTTCCTCTTCCTCCTCCACTCCTCTGCCAAACCCATCGTATGATTTCTGGTTTGCCTAAGACTAAATTATTTTAAGTACTCTTCTTTCTACTCTATCTGATTCAGTTTTAGATCAAGTTGTTGGTATAACCAATTCTCGGGACCTCTGGCTCACCCTAAAATACATGTTTTCCACCACGTCTAATGTTCGTGTCATGCATACTCGTTTTCAACTAACCACACTGAAAAAGATGGTTTGGTCTCTCCATTCAAGATTATTTCAAAAAATCTAAACATTTAGCCAATGTTCTTTCTGTCATTGGTCAGTTGTTAAGTGACTTAGAAATCTCATCTTATATACTTGCTGGCCTTCCATCTGAATATGAGTCATTAGTCACCTCCATCACCACCAAATTAGAACCTGTGTCTATGGATACCCTCTTTGGTTTTCTTCTCCAACATGAACTACAACTCGAACAACTATCTCTCTCGTCCAATATTGGCATCCCCTCTGCCAACTTCACCAATCGCTCTTCATCAACTCCAAGCCGTGGTTTCCAAAACTCCAATGGTTCTTCATATCGTGATAGGCATTCTCGAGGACGGGGGTGTAGTAGTTTTGGCCAACCTCAATTCTTTGCATCTCAGTCCACAAATGGTCCCTCCACCAAACCTTACTACCAAATCTGCCATAAAGTTGATCATATCATGCTAGTTTTTCTTTGACCAAATTTTGAAACTCCCACTTCATCACCCTTGCATGCTTACATATCCACAACGGCACCTTCACAAAATAATGAGTGGTACTAAGACACTGGTGCTACAAATCATATTACCTCTGATTTTGAAAATTTGCACTTAAATGTCGAGCAATATACTAGTCCAAATCAAGTTCAAGTTGGTAATGGTCAAGGTTTGCAAATTCATCATACTGGTTCCTCTACTTTATTCTCTTCCTCTAAAGCTTTCTTCCTTCGTAATATTCTTCATGTCCCTGCTATTTGTAAAAATCTTTTATCTGTCTATCAATTCACCAAAGACAATAACGTCTTTTTTGGATTTCATCTTGATCCTTTTTTTTTTTTGTCAATGATCTATCCTCGGGAGCCACCCTTCTCAAAGGCAAGAGTAACCATTGTCTATATCCCCTCACCAACCTTTTGTCCAGTCTCCGGCGTCTTTCAGCATGTCTTGGTGAATGTGTGCCCCTCAGTCATTGGCATTCCCAGTTGGGTCATCTTGCTCTTCGGATTGCTAGTCAAGTCATCTCCAAATTTAATCTCCTCATTAGTTCTGATAAGTCTGTGTCTATTTGTAATGCTTGCCAATTATGCAAGAGTCATTGTCTTTCTTTCCTCTCCATTAGTCTCTACAGGACTACTGGACCTAATTTTCACTGATATATGAGGTCCTGCATCTCAAGTATTTATCAATGGAAATAAATATTAGATTTGCTTTATTGATGATTTCTCAAAATTTATCTGGCCCTTTCCTATGTCTTTAAAATCTAATGCCTTTAATATTTTTGTAAAATTCAGTGCTCAAGTTCAACATTATTTCAATCATAAAATTAAATGCGTTCAATCTGATTGGGGTGGTGGATTTCGCAAACTTCATAACTTATTTCAACAACTCAGTATCTCTCATCGTCTTACTTGCCCCCATATTGATCGCCACAATGGCTCAGTTGAATGTAAACACCACCATATAATCGAAACAGGTCTCACCCTCCTTGCTCATGCCTCAGTTCCCCACACCTATTGGGACGACGCCTTCCTCACAGCCTCTTACTTGATAAACTGACTTCCCTCTCCTATCACCAATCACAAAAGTCCACTTGAATTACTCTTCCATCAGCAACTTGACTACAAGTTCTTAAAGATATTTATTTGTGCATGTTGGCCTCACCTCCAGCCATATAATTCTCACAAACTTGATTTTCGATCTACTCCCTATGTATTCCTTGGCTATAGTCTTCATCATAAAGGGTACAAGTGTATTGATCTCTCCTCTGGGCGCATATATATTGCTCGACATGTGGCCTTCAATGAAAATCGGTTTCATTTCCTATCCCATATAACAACTACTCCACGCACCTTTGATCCTACCCGAGTCATCCTACCATATAATCTTTCTCCAATTCCCATTTCACGTAATGATACTCAATCAGGTCCCACCAGCCTTCCTAACCTCTCATTTATTTCACATACAAGACTTCCATCTTTGTACCCTCCGTCTACCACATCTTTTGTCCAACACTCCACCAACATAATCCCATCACATGTGCCCCAATCCATGACCTCTCCCATGCCCAAACATCATATGCAAACCTAAGCTCGTAATAATATTACTCGGACCAAGAAACTCTTCAATGATCTTATTCCCTACCTTTCAACATGAGTTCTCATTGCCCCCACTATGTCCTATCTGGAGGAACCTATCTCATATTCATCTACAGTCCAGTTTCCAGAATGGCGTCAGACCATGAATAAAGAATTTACTACTTTACTACACAATGGCACTTGGTCAATTATTCCCCCCAAGCCCGACATAAACCTCGTTAGCTGTAAATGGGTGTTCCGCATTAAAAGGAAGGTTGATAGTTCTATTGAATGCTACAAGGCTTGCTTGGTTGCAAAAGGATTTCACCAACAATAGGGTATTGATTTTGATGAGACTTTCAGTCTAGTAGTAAAGCATGTTACCATACGTATTTTTTTCTCTCTTATAGTTTCCTTAGGATGGATCATTCGTCAACTTGACGTTAAAAATGTATTTTTGCATGGAAATTTGGATGAAGATGTTTATGTGGTTCAACTACCGAGTTTCACACGTCCCTCATTTTCAACACATGTTTGTCACCTTCAAAAAGCTCTTTACGGCCTCAAACAAGCACCATGTGTGTAGTACTCCAAGTTAAGTTCATAGCTCACTGATCTTGGTTTCAAGGATGTAAGTCTGACACCTCTTTATCTACTTATCAACATAATTCAGATCTTATTATTCTCCTACTCTACGTCGATGATATTATCATCACTGGACTTGATTCTCAGTGCATCTTTTGGGTCATAGAAAAATTGCAAAGTGATTTTGCTCTCAAAGATCTCAGACCACTCCATTTTTTCTTAGGAGTTGAGGTACTAACAGACTCCAATGGCCTTTTTCTCTCCCAAAGGCGTTATATTTAAGACCTGCTTAAGAAGACAAACATCCAGGACTCCAAACCAGTGACTTCACCGATGAGCTCCACCATATCTCTTTCTCAATTCTCCAGTGATCCATTTGTTGATCCTACATTATACAGCAACATTGTGGGTTCATTGCAATACTTATCTCTAACTCGCCCAGATCTAGCATTTTCTATTGAAAAGGTCTGCCAGTTTCTTAATCGTCCAACCAACAATCACTGGAGGGCTGTTAAGCACATATTGTGCTACCTCAAGAACACCTTGCACCATGGTCTCTTCTTGCAGAAAACTTTCTCATTTGATATCTATGTTTTCTTCGTTGCAGACTGGGCTAGCTCACCAAATGACCGATAGTCTACCAGTAAATATTGCATTTTTCTAGGCAATAAGCTAGTCTCATGGAGCTCACGGAAACAACGGACAATCTCCCAATCTAGCACCACTGAGTCGGAGTACCGAGCTATTGCTCATGCTTCAACAAAACTATTATGGCTCTAGTCACTACTTTATGAACTATATGTTTCGCAATTTACAACACCGGTTCTATGGTGCGACAACATCGACACAACATATCTCACTGCAAATATGATATTTCATGCTCGAACGAAACATATTGAAATAGATGTATACTTTGAAAGGGACTTAGTCGCATCCAAGTCACTACAAATGTGTTTCATTTCTTCAAAAGACCAATTGGGTGATACCTTCCCCAAAGCATTGCCTATAGCAAGATCTTCATTTCTAGGGGATAGTCTCAATCTCCATGAACTCCCATTGCTACTACGGGGGCATGCTGAGAAAACAACGAAGTATGCAGAAGATAAACGTAAATCATATTGTGAAGATGAAGATAAAAGCCTAGATAATAGGAGGGGTGATCATGATAAAAGGTTTGAATAATTGTACTTATCTTTGTTCTTATCTCCTCTGTTTTACACCTATCTATATGTAACAATTTCTTTTATAAATAATATACATGGCTCTGCAATACATCAACAAGCCAAGTTTTCTCAATACTCTTATAATGAATCATATTTTTATTGGTCCACAATTTTCATGACCTAGAACTAGAAAAATCTTCAAACGATTATCATGACTACAATGTCCTTGCAACTAGCAAAGGGAAGTTATACGAAAGAAAGAGGAAAAAAAAAGGGACAAAACAACTTCACCTACTTTAATTTCATGCATGGTCGTTCGATGTCGTGAATTCTTCTTAATCAGAACATTCGATGGAGTACTGGGCCTATTATGTTCACCACTCTTATGTTAAGGGGTGTAAATGGGTCGGTCCGGCCATGGACCTAATTTTTAGGTCTACCCTTTTTCCCAGACCGGACTGGACCGAATACCCATTCAGTCTGGTCCGATCTCGATAGTTATCGGTCCGGTCCGGTCCATTCGGCCCACCTTTTTTTTTCTTTTTTTTTTTAAATCATTTTATTAGCCTATTAGGTATATATAATTATATCTTATAATGATATTAATATTATACTATTATACATATATTATGTTATAATCCTATAACTCTTATAATATATTAATATATATTAATACTATATATTATACTATTATAGTGTTACTATTACTACTACATATAGACTTATAGTGTGTGTATATATTATAATGATATAGTGATTAGTAATATAGTATATAATCATTTAGTAAAGCTATATAATATATTATACTATATAATAGTATTAATATTATACTATTACTATAGTTATATATTAGTATTAGTTATAAACTTATAGTCATTAGTCATAGTGATATTAATAATTTAATACTATATATAGTTATAAACTTATAGTCTTATAGACTTATAGTGATTTCTTTATAATTATAGACTATAGTTATAATGATATAGTTCAATTATTAATTTATAATTATATAATTATATTAATAATGTCAATTGTTACTTAGTTACTAACTTAGATAATGTGAATGTATTATAATTTTATATTGTAAATGGGGATAGGTTAGATGAAAATTACATAATTTATTATATAAAATAATATATTTATAAAAATAAAAATATTTAGGTTCGATCAGTCCAGTCCAGGAAATCCCCACCCCGGGACCGGACCGAAAATCAAAATGCCCCTATTCATTGAACAGAAACCGACCATGGGGACATTCGGTCTCGGTCTGGTCCATTCAGTCCGGTCGGTCCATTTACACCCCTACTTATGTTTATGTATTTTTTTATAGAAAACTAGTGTGCTACATGATCTACAAAAAGATCTTATGAAAATAAATTTATAAATTGACGTAATTTCATATGATATATACGTTAGATCTACTTTACAGAAAAAATACTTTTACAATCTCACGTAGCACATCAAGCCACGTCGGTTTATGAATTTCTTTTTATAAAATCTCTTTGTAGCTAAAACATTTCTCTTTTCATACATTACAAAATATTTGAATTTTTATATCGTTTTAGAATCTGTGACTGTCTTGAAATCATCATTAAAGATAGTATTTAGTGACGGCTTACGTAGACCGTCACTAAAGTTGGAAAAATTATGTGAGGAACTTTGGCACATATAAAACTTACATTCGAATGTCAATGATACGCCGCCGTTTTATTGGTAAACACGTTTGAACGTATATCGGTAAACATTCGAACATATAATATACAAGCTCTGAGCCAGTAGAGAAAGAACTCATTTTTTCTTTAGAAAAAACATATTTGATTTTCCCTTTTTTCTTTTTAATCTATTGTGAGAAATTGAAAATTCATGATGCTAGCTCCTTCTAATTAAACAAACCTTTATTAAAATAAAATAAAATAAAATAATCCACCAACGAGTTAATTATAATTTATTGTGAACTTCCAGACTAGCTCGATGTATATGCTTGCTTTATGCATAAAGAGAAATATTTTATACAGTGATACGCAAGATTATTAATTATTTTTCATTGTAAAGGAAACCCGACGTGTTATATTAAGTAATCTCAATTTATGAATTTATTTTTATGAAATTTATTTATGATTAGAGCAATTCTCCAATGTAAAAGCACCACGTACACCCCAAGCTCCAATTAATATCTGTAGCAGCCATTAATCACGGCTCGCTTCATGAAATGGCCAACAGTTGCAAGCTCTTAAATTCTTTAGCAATGGTGGAGACTGGGGACTGAGGATCATATATATGCGATAGAAACTGCTGAACAAATTAGGGTTAGGCTTCGTTGCTTTGTCCTGTCACCGTAAGCAATTAAGACTCAATGACCCCCATATGCGGATTAAGAGAAAGGATCCACAAATATACCAGCAGCAATAAAAAAAGCTGCTAAAGAAAGGCCCGAAGCATGTCTTGTCGTCTTGTCTCTTGTCTGTAACTCCTCAGTCTCCTCGCCAGTGACACACTGATGACTGTTCACCATCTTCATCGCCATCCACACAGATTTATCCGAACCCTAAAAATAGTATCGGAAGCTCAAAAGTATACCAAAAGTCCAAAAAGTATGAGAAGTGATACGTCTATAAAATGAACTTATAAAAATAAATTTAACAAACGGATACGGCTTAATTATGTAAGACATGATTTTACTTTATAATATAAAAATTTTTATAATCTAACATATCACGTTAACTCATATCAATTTATAAGTTTACATATATATATATATATATATATATAAATTCTTTCTATCCTCAATTTGCAAATATTATTTTTAGTAAAATCCGGATGTGTTATTTGTGAAATGGAGCAAGAAATGGCAGCTGGATTAATTGTTTTTGAAGATATCTCTTTCTGAGTATTGACCTGAGTGATCAATCGTCACTTTCAATCGGTGCTCAATCTACATAGATGGATGGGGGACCCCTACCGGCTACCTAATTGTGATGCACGCCAGAAGAAGAACACATATCAGTCAGTATAACTTTTCTTGTCTTAAAATATCGAGACTATTAAAAGGTAATAAAAGCATCACTTTCTGTTAATATTTTAGTGCGAAACTCTCCATTAATTTTCATAAACATAGCTATAATATTTTAGAAATAATATTTGTAATTTTAAGGTGTGTAAATTCTCTTAATTTATTTTAAAAAAATGAGTACTTTTGGGACTTAAATAAAAATTTTATTTTTCTAATAATAAATTTACTTTTTTTTAAAGTGAGTGTACAAGACTTATACATTTTAAAACTGTATCCTATTACTCACAACTTCTTCATTTTAAAAAAAGTTGGTGACACTAGGATTTATGTGAGAAAATTATTTTGTTATTGACAGATCTCATTTTTATTTAAAGAAAATATGCGAGACTTCTATATTCTAGAACCATATCTAGTATCACTCATAATATTTTAATCATTTAAAAGAAAATCTGAAAGGCAGAAACAAATTAAGATTTTATTTGGATAGTGAGATAAGATGAAATAGTTTTAAATAAAAGGTAAAAATTAAATTAAATATTATTATAATATTATTTTAAAATTTAAAAAAATTAAATTATTTATTATATTTTATATAAAAATTTAAAAAATTTTAATAATAAAACGTGATAAAACCGTTTGGAGCTCAGTGCAATTAGTGGTTTGCAAGTCAAAGTTGGTTCTGTGCAGTGTACATTACGCCAAATAGAAACTTCAACCGCCAATGACAATAACTAGAATATTAAACATAAATTCTGATGCCAATTTGGAAAACGAAGTTCGACCCTTTTTTGTTTCCGTGATTAGCGACGTGATTTTGACAAGTTTTGCCCTACGCCGCCATATATAGCTAATGGAGGGAGGTTTTTTCTTTTATATGAAAAAGTAATTAAAAACAATTGATATTTATAGTTAAATAATGTTAAATATAATTTTGAATTGTGTAAATTTCACGTATTTTATTTAAAAATAATAGAATTTATTATTAAAAATTATATTTTTCATGTAAATTTTATATCTATTCAGTATTTTCAAACTGAGTGTATGGCAATTATGTACTATGTAATTGTATATATTATTTTTCTTTTAGATTCACATGAAAAATTATTGTTTTAATAATAAATTTTTTATTTTTTTAAATGGAGTGCGTATTATTTGCACACCGAATATTTAACATTATTCAGAGAATAATAATGCACGCATAATCCTTTTTTAAGACTTTTTATACAACTACAAAAGATCTTTATCTCAAAAAGGTCATTTTTATTGCAAAAAGAAATTTCTCCATTTCATGCTTGAAGAGAGAACTCGAAGGTTTTTTTTTTTTAATCGTGGTATGTTTGGATGCATGGATTTTGGGGAGGATTTTAATTTGAATTTTCAAAAAATAAAATAAAAATCCCTTATTTAAATCATGGTTAATTCAAGAAAATGTGTAGGTAATGAGATGAGATGATAAACGTGTAAATAATAGTGAAATGGTTTGTGAATAGTAATGAAATAATTTGAGTTAATATATTTTATTGAGTTTCGGAAAACAAGATAAAAAAATTTTAAATAAAAATATTATAAAATTAAAATATTATTATAATATAAATTTCTTAATATTTTTTTGCTTTAAAATTTGAAAATGTTGTATCTTTTCTTTTTTGTATTTGGTTTAGAATTTTGCGAAAGTTATAATGATTAGATAATGATTAAATAAAAAAAATTAAAAAGTGTTTATGTTTAAGTGATGTTTGATAATGAAATTATAAAAAATTTAAGATGAGATGAGATAATTTATATTTCCAAACAAGGCCTTAAAACTCAAATTCAAATCTAGATCTAAATTCTTTTATCCAAACACAATCTTGCGAAATTGGGGGGCATTAAATTTGTTGTTAGAATGAGTAGAGTTGCATTTAAAAGTTGATTGGGCATCTATAATGTGTGAAGGTGTTGGAAGTGGACTCCCCATCTTATGGATGTTTGTTTGGAAGCTGAGTTTTTCTATGAGGCTTATATTTGCAAAACAAGCAAAGAGAAGTGGATGGTTCGGCTTGTAAGTGGATAAATAAACAATCTATTTTTACTAATTTTTAGATCACTAATTTCCTTCAACAATTAGCATTTTGAGATTGGAAAATAGTATGATGGATAAATATCCTCTTTATTTTACTCAAAATTGGATCATATCTATTTAACATGAAAACATTAGACATTTTACATACCAAAAAAATCTGATTTACAAAATTCTTTATTGATAAACTAACACATTGCTCACTATGTGATACATCATTGATGTGGAAGTTTTTCATATTAATTAATATGAAAAAATTATTAATTTCTTAAAATATACATGGATCGATCTACAACTTATGTTTGCAAAAAAGAAAAAAAAAAAAGAAACCTAACCATGCATATTTTCACATCCTAGAACTTGATACTTATAAAAGAAAAGTCAATTTTTTATATAAGAAAAATTCTTTTCATCAGTCCCTATTCAGCACCTCATATCTTATAAAAAATACATATACATCTTATAAAAAACACATTCACACCTTATGAAAATGCTATAAGTGAAGGGTGTGAAAATAAATAGTGACTAATGCATATCATTCATTTTTATACAAATGGTTTAATAAATATGTTTTTTATTTCCAAAGGCTATAACAATTTTCTATTATTTAAAAAATAATAATATACATACAATTATTTACATACTTTTTTATATGATATTATTTTTAATGAGGGATATTTTAAAATAATTTATAAAAATAATATCATTTTATAAAAATAACCTTAATTTAAAATATGATTAAATAAAAATTGGTGAAAAAGTTGTATAGGATAATTACTCTTTTAAGAAAAGAAAACAAATAGAAAAACATAGAAAGTTATTTAAAGTAAAAGAAATAAAAGAAAGAAATTAAGAAACAGCCATTTTTGGCGCGTGCTTAGAGTGCTGATTGTGGAACGGAAAATCGAACACATCAATATCCCCTCTGAATTCTTTACATAAAGTTTCCTTAAAGAAACCAACCATTGTTTGTTCTTTTCTAATTGTCCAGTGTCCTCCAGACTGAACAGCCGCAGCTACCTGCGGTTTCATCGGACTGATCACGAGAAAAGATTTTTTATTTTTTATTTTTTAAGTTGAAGATTTTCCATCTCATTTTCCGTCTCGAGAAAATATTTTCCCAGGCTCTCGTCGTCCTCTTTTGTAATTAACCCAACCCCACGACGGGAAAAAGTAATAGAATTTAATACTATTAGTAATTATTAAGAAAAAGGCGCAGAATAACAGTCTACTGGCCTACGTATCATTGCCCAATTTTCCTCTTCAAAACGGCATTTCTCTCTCTCTCACTCCCGCAGCTTGGCTTTTCAGTCTGGTGCTCTTAAGAGCACTCTAATTCGCTTCCATCTTCCTCGCTTAGTTCTTTGTCAGTGTTATTGATTAGTGGGTGGGCAGAGTTTGTGAAATGGAGAAGAAGCAGGGGTTCTTTTCGGCTCTGAAGGAGGAGGTGGTCAGAGGGTTGTCTCCAGGGAGGTCCAGGACGAGGACTCCAGCGAGCAGTGGGTCGCCCATGTCAAGCTTCGTACGGCGGAGGAGGAAGGACCGCCACGCTTCGGTGGCAGAGCACTTGATCGCGAGATCCGGGACCTCGAGGCCGGTGGAGGCATTGTCGCCGTTGAAGGAGGGGCCGGACGGGACGGACGGTGAGGATTCGAGGATGGAAGGGAGGTGGGGACAGTGGATGAAGAAGGGCCAGCTCTCGAGGGCGCCATCTGTCTCGTGCTCCGCCTACAAACGCTCGGATCTGAGGCTGCTGCTTGGTGTCTTGGGTGCGCCGCTCGCCCCCGTGCATGTTAGCATTGCCGACTCTTTTCCTCACCTTAGCATCAAAGACACCCCTATCGTTAGTTCCCTAATCCTTGCTCTCACTGTTGTACGTTCTGTTGACTGTGAATAGCGTTATTCTGCGTTTAATGTTAACTTTAGTTTCTTTAATGTTACATGTGGAATATGAAGATTAACTTCTCTGAATGATTTATTTTGCATTCTTTTTCGAACTTTAATGTTTAGCTTCTTTAATGGTTGTTAGGAATGGTATAATGGAAGTAGTTCACTTTTATAGTTTTTGTTTTCACGTTTGCTGAATTGTTTATTACCAGCACTCCAAAAGAGGAGTTCTTTGGAGAGCCATCCATCCTTTTTCGTTTCGTTTTTATGTATACAACCCCCTGTTGTTTGATTGTACCCGTTACTTTATAGTGATACTTTCTCAACAATTTGAAAATAAAAATTGTCCTTTTCGATGTCTGTTGGGGAGATTGGTTCATGTGGTTGAATGCGAAGAATTTCGTTTTGTAGATTTGATAATTTCGTATAATTGAGGCCCCTGGGATGAATGCCATTTGAACATCTTTCTGACAAGAATCATTGGCTTATCTTTCTCGTGAGAGAGAAAAGCTGAGCAATTTTGTACTTTTTCTGCTAATGAAACCCATGGTTTTGTGTTGATGTCTTGGCAGGAAAGTTCATCAGCTCAATACATATTGCAGCAGTACACAGCGGCTTCTGGAGGCCAAAATCTTCAAAACACCATTCACAGTGCTTATGCTATGGGAAAGGTGAGGATGATAGCATCTGAGTTTGAGACAGCTAACAGGGTCATAAGGAGCCGGAATTCATCCAAAGCTGCAGAGTCAGGTGGGTTTGTTCTGTGGCAGATGAATCCAGACATGTGGTACGTAGAGCTTGCTCTTGGTGGCAGCAAGGTTCATGCCGGCTGCAATGGGAAACTTGTCTGGAGGCACACACCGTGGCTTGGTGCACATGCTGCTAAAGGGCCTGTTAGACCGTTGCGCAGAGCGCTTCAGGTGAACCAGCTTGTGTTTAAATTCCCCCACTGTTGTTCCTCAGAAGCCTTTTCTCCCCATGTACCACATTGGTACATTATGATTTGACAATTTATATATGTTTTCCATATCAGGGACTTGACCCCAGAACCACTGCAACTATGTTTACCAACGCAAGATGCATTGGAGAGAAGAAAATTAATGGAGAGGAATGTTTCATCCTCAAGCTCTGTGCAGATCCTGTGACGTTGAAAGCCAGGAGTGACGGGCCGGCAGAGATCATAAGGCATGTCTTGTTTGGCTATTTCAGCCAGAAAACAGGGCTTCTTGTACACTTGGAAGATTCCCATTTGACCCGCATTCAGAATAATGGAGGTGATGCTGTGTATTGGGAGACCACAATCAATTCATTCCTTGATGATTACAGGCCTGTGGAAGGAGTCATGATTGCTCATTCTGGGCGTTCAGCTGTAACCCTTTTTAGGTTTGGAGAAACAGCAATGAGCCACACGAAAACTCGGATGGAAGAAGCATGGACAATCGAGGAAGTGGCTTTCAATGTTCCGGGACTTTCAATAGACTGTTTCATTCCTCCTGCTGAAGTAAGATTTGCATCTGTGAGTGAAGCCTGTGAACTTCCTCGGGGTCAGACAGTAAACGTGGCTGTGGCACCAGTACATCGTGCGAAAGTTGCAGCGCTTCAGATTTCTCCCGACAACAATGTTAAAAACAGCATTTGGAAAACAGATGTTTAGGAACAGGTAAGGTTTGCTGGCAAATGTCGCATAGCTAGGCTCAGTGTCTAGTTCGAACTGAAGAACAGATTAGATGATAGTTTGGTAAGGTCCTCAGTTGTTTGAGCATTAGTTCTTGGCGTCGGCATGGGAACAGTGCCTTTGCAAATTTGTATATACAGCACAATCATTCGCAGTACTCTCCGTTTCCCGAGTGATTTTTTAACCTGGTAGTGGAGAATCAGATTGTGGAGG
>QEOT01124314.1:0-10032 GCA_003123785.1 Pterocarya stenoptera | reverse complement strand
TTTTCACGTTTGCTGAATTGTTTATTACCAGCACTCCAAAAGAGGAGTTCTTTGGAGAGCCATCCATCCTTTTTCGTTTCGTTTTTATGTATACAACCCCCTGTTGTTTGATTGTACCCGTTACTTTATAGTGATACTTTCTCAACAATTTGAAAATAAAAATTGTCCTTTTCGATGTCTGTTGGGGAGATTGGTTCATGTGGTTGAATGCGAAGAATTTCGTTTTGTAGATTTGATAATTTCGTATAATTGAGGCCCCTGGGATGAATGCCATTTGAACATCTTTCTGACAAGAATCATTGGCTTATCTTTCTCGTGAGAGAGAAAAGCTGAGCAATTTTGTACTTTTTCTGCTAATGAAACCCATGGTTTTGTGTTGATGTCTTGGCAGGAAAGTTCATCAGCTCAATACATATTGCAGCAGTACACAGCGGCTTCTGGAGGCCAAAATCTTCAAAACACCATTCACAGTGCTTATGCTATGGGAAAGGTGAGGATGATAGCATCTGAGTTTGAGACAGCTAACAGGGTCATAAGGAGCCGGAATTCATCCAAAGCTGCAGAGTCAGGTGGGTTTGTTCTGTGGCAGATGAATCCAGACATGTGGTACGTAGAGCTTGCTCTTGGTGGCAGCAAGGTTCATGCCGGCTGCAATGGGAAACTTGTCTGGAGGCACACACCGTGGCTTGGTGCACATGCTGCTAAAGGGCCTGTTAGACCGTTGCGCAGAGCGCTTCAGGTGAACCAGCTTGTGTTTAAATTCCCCCACTGTTGTTCCTCAGAAGCCTTTTCTCCCCATGTACCACATTGGTACATTATGATTTGACAATTTATATATGTTTTCCATATCAGGGACTTGACCCCAGAACCACTGCAACTATGTTTACCAACGCAAGATGCATTGGAGAGAAGAAAATTAATGGAGAGGAATGTTTCATCCTCAAGCTCTGTGCAGATCCTGTGACGTTGAAAGCCAGGAGTGACGGGCCGGCAGAGATCATAAGGCATGTCTTGTTTGGCTATTTCAGCCAGAAAACAGGGCTTCTTGTGCACTTGGAAGATTCCCATTTGACCCGCATTCAGAATAATGGAGGTGATGCTGTGTATTGGGAGACCACAATCAATTCATTCCTTGATGATTACAGGCCTGTGGAAGGAGTCATGATTGCTCATTCTGGGCGTTCAGCTGTAACCCTTTTTAGGTTTGGAGAAACAGCAATGAGCCACACGAAAACTCGGATGGAAGAAGCATGGACAATCGAGGAAGTGGCTTTCAATGTTCCGGGACTTTCAATAGACTGTTTCATTCCTCCTGCTGAAGTAAGATTTGCATCTGTGAGTGAAGCCTGTGAACTTCCTCGGGGTCAGACAGTAAACGTGGCTGTGGCACCAGTACATCGTGCGAAAGTTGCAGCGCTTCAGATTTCTCCCGACAACAATGTTAAAAACAGCATTTGGAAAACAGATGTTTAGGAACAGGTAAGGTTTGCTGGCAAATGTCGCATAGCTAGGCTCAGTGTCTAGTTCGAACTGAAGAACAGATTAGATGATAGTTTGGTAAGGTCCTCAGTTGTTTGAGCATTAGTTCTTGGCGTCGGCATGGGAACAGTGCCTTTGCAAATTTGTATATACAGCACAATCATTCGCAGTACTCTCCGTTTCCCGAGTGATTTTTTAACCTGGTAGTGGAGAATCAGATTGTGGAGGGCTTTGGTTTTTGTGGATGTTTGAGCAGACTGAGAGGTCTGTTTTCCATTTACTTTCTATTGGACATCTGAGGATCATTTTCAAATTGTGGTTCTTGCGATATTCTCAGATTGGAATCTAACGGTGATAACTAAGATCAATTAGTTTTTCTGGAATGTCTCATTCGTGAAGATATGTAACTCCATACACTTTACATAGTCATGTGATGAGAGTTTCACTCCAAGAAGTATTGGCTTTCTGAATGTTTTGAGTACTATGACATTAATGTACAACATATTAATGCATTTTCTCATTTAATTTTATCAAGAATTTGGAGATATGCTGTGTTCTGCATGTTAAGCTGCGTATCAACTCAAGATTACTTCGCTATGTTGGGAATGAAGTCGGAGTTGAAAAACTTGGGACATGTTTCTCGTGGCTTTTAGATGTGAACGCCTCTGCTACAAGGAACCAATATAGTGGGTATCAGAATCACTGTAAACCTTGATCTTACCTTGATGGATATTCTTAGGGGTGTAATCGGTTTGGTCTGGTTTTGAAAAATTTTTACAATCGAACTGGTATATACTGGTTTTGCTTTTTCAAGAACCAATATCGCACCGATTACCTTCCTAAACCAGTACTTTTGGTTTTACCGATTCGGATCCGGTTTGGTCCAGTTTTCCAGTTTTAATCAAGTGCTAATGTGTTATTAAAAAAAAACTGCTATAAAAAAATTTGTAAAAAAAAACTGCTATAAAAAACAGAAAATGAAAATCAACAATAAAAAAATATGCTATAAAATAAAATCAGTTATAAAAAGTCTACTATAAAATAAAACAAGTCCCGAAGTCCATACTACAAATTTGAAATTTACAAGTCCATATTAGAAGCTAGTAGCTAACACACAAGTCCAGATTACAAGCTGCCTAGCAAAGTCCAGATCAGAAAATAAAACTAAAAATAAAATGGTAACAGTCTCCTCAAGTGTCCACATTAGAAAATAAAAAGACATTACCAATATTAATTATTTACACAATAAGAAAAATACAACCACTCCAGAATAAAGAGCTATGCACCAAGCCATCAACTTCAATAGTCATTCAAATAAGCCTTGCAATTATATTAAAATAAATCAAGCAGTTAATTCCAATTAAAAGTTATTAATTACATTAAATTAAAAAAAAAAAAAAAAAAACTTGAGGAAAGAAGTGTAAAAAGATGACCACCTTAATCATCTCCAACAGGAAAAAAAAAAAAAAAAAATTTGAAGAACTTCCAACTTCTTCCATGAGCTCTACACAAAAGGACAAAAAAAATAAGAAAAAGAATAAGCATAATAAATAAAACAATTTCAAAATATGATATACAATATAGAGACAATAAAAAGAAAGGTGAATGAGGCTACATGCCTGTATCAAAGTTTTCAAAATCCTCAACATCATCCATTAAACTGCGAATGCTAATCGGAAAAAAAGAACAGAGCCAATTTTATACACAAGTAAGGGCTTCTATCATAAGTGGAGATAAGCTGCTGCGGAAAGGATCAAGTACTTGACCTGTTGTACTAAAAGCAGACTTGGAAGCCACTGTAGATATCGAAACTGCAAGAACATCATGCGTAACTTTTGAAAGCACATGATATCTAATGGAGTTAACCTTCCACCAAGTCAACAAGTCGAATTTAGTATCATTTTCTTCACATTTTTCAGATAAATACCTCTGCATTTCGGATTTACTCTCCAAAGAGTTTTTTTACTCCAAACGCTTCTTAAATTGAGCCAATTTAAATGACCTCATATCTTTTACCTGACTAGTTGAACTTGTAATACTAGTCTCTCCCTCGCTTGATTAGCTTATGGTTTGAACTTGTGCCTCAACATCATCTTCGTCATTTTCATAATAACTATTATATAAACGAGTCAATGCATCTTTAACCCGGTCCACCAACATAACAACAATCGAACTATTATCAATATACATTTCTTTGAAACAAAATTGAAGATATGAGGGAGGTAAAAACATCAGAGCTCAAGGATCGGGCCCAACCCACCAAGTTAATAGCTAGGGGGAGGTCAGAGAATCAGAAAGTGAGGTGGTGCAATCAAGAGGGTCAGGAGGGGCATGGAGTTGTCAGAGGGGGTCAGAAGGAATGGGGTTGTCAAGGAGGGGTCAGACATGCAAAGGCTTGGCCTTACCTGCAAGGAGCATGCGGGAAAAGGCATTCAGATAAATAGAGGGGGGTTGGGACGACTTCACGAGGATGATCTTCTTCTTCTTCAGTGCTTCTTCTTCCTCTTCGACGGCTCCTTCAAACAGGAGAGTTCTAGCGAAGGCCTCTTCTCCAGTAAATTTATATTCAACATCACCATTGCACAATGAGATATGAGAGACCATGAGAGACTGTAAACAAGAATATTATAGTGTATTTCTCCTCCCCAAACCCCCATGGACATAGGCCTGGTGCCGAACCACGTAAATCTTGATGTCATCTCTCTTTACTACTTCTGCACTTATTTTCCATTCACTGTCATGGATGTATGCACTGCCGTCGTACAGCTGCACCGAAACACTGCTGGGGGCTCCATACAACGTCGAACGAGGCCCAAGTAGCCTTAGTGGACCGAGAATGACATTTTCTCCCATTCCGGCCCGTTGAACGATTTTTACGGTATCAACAGAAGGAATAACAATTTATATCAAGGATCAAGAACTAACCCAACATACAACAATGGATTCATTTTTTCAAAACTTCTCTAATACTTCTCAAGTTTAGACTTCATATTACATGTTATTGATCTTAAATTATGCGGCCCTTCCACACACTCCAAATTGATTGCATCTTGAATTGTTGTTAGCTCCATGAAAAAAGAATTGCAAGTGACATAATTGGCCCCCGAGAAAAGCAAGGTTGCATTATAAAAAAGTTTAAAAAACTTTACAAACCTATACTCTTAGCCCAATCATCCTTGGTTAGAGGCCCTAACTTGGATGCCACTCCCTTACTCAACTCACTAATATCATCATCATTCTCACTATCACCCTCTCCATCACTCGTAACATATCTCAAATATTCATCCTCTAGCCGTTGAAAATCTTTTTGAAACTTTTCAGCCCTATCCAAAATCATATAAGTGGAGTTCCAATGAGTTGCTACATCTAAGCATACGTGACTTTTACAAGTAATATCATCACTATCACAACATTGCTTAAATGTGCTCCATCTTTGTGGAGAAGATTTCACATACTTCGCAGCCCCTCTAATTCTTGCAATTGACTGATCTAATTCTTTCAATCCATCCCAAACAATCAAGTTCAAGATATGAGCACAATATCTCATATGCAAGAACTCATGTTCCAAAATCGTATTTTTTTTATTCCTTGTCTTTCTTTTGATATATGCAATTGTCTTATTATTTGAACTTACATTATCGGACGTAATTGTAAATATTTTGGGCTTCTCCCATTCAATCAAACACATGTCAATCAAGGATCCATCTGTAATAATAAAAAAATTAAACAGATATTAATTTGTTTACAATATTAATTTATAATTTATAACTAAAGAGAACAGCAAAACAATTTGTTGGTTAATTATTAATGGTTTCCCAACTCTTACATAAGAGTCCATGTGAAGGTCAAGAAAACAAAATATTCTAAAAGCAAAATTTCCAAAAGCATTTGAAATGTACATTCTACGTATATTTGAAGTACAACCCTGCATGCAGGTTTTGTATACAAACTTCTCATTCTACTTGAAGAATAAACGCCCTGTGCTTATAACCAGAGGTCTAGAAGGCTATTATTATGTGTTTATATTGGAGTTATTATTATGTGTTAAACTAACTAATTAATGACCTCAAATTCAGTACTGGACTGATCAAAAACGTTTTGCAGTTAACTTAAGATATTTTCGCATTGAGAAATACTAGTATACCCTCCTAACTTGACCGCCCAAGTTGACTGTTGGGCAAAAAATTTTTTTTTTTTTTGTACTTAGTGATTAAGAAAGTGATTTTAAGTGTATTGAGATTTTTTTTTATTTTTTAAAAATCTTTACATGTATTAAAAAAAATATGAAAAAAAAAAAAAATTAACGCTGGTGACTTTGGAAAATGGTTTGTCTATATGCTTTCTGGGTAAAGCCTGCATCATACGAGAGTTGGTGGAATATACCAACTCTATCTGAGAACCCATCCAGCCCAGCCCAAGCTAGCTTTGTTTAAAGTTTTAAACTTCAACTGGAAAATAAAGATTAATTCCTGGGTTTTGCCATTACTATTTTCAAGAAAGCCATGCCTATAATATTAGAGGATGAGCTTTGCTAGACGGAAGTTATTGTAGTGGTACACATTTTGTATTCATTATGTGGCTTCTTCTCCTCCTTTTTATTTTATTTTTTTATCTCTCATCCTCGCTGCTCTTGTCTCTCTCACCTGCTCTTTCTCTCTCATCACTCTTTCTCTCTCTCTCTCAACTCTCTCTCTCTCTCGCCGCTCTCTCTCTCATCACTCCCGCTCTCTCACATCACTCGCTCTCTCTCTCATCACTCGCAACTCTCTCTCTCTCTCTCATCGTCAGTTTCTCCATCTCTCTCTCTCTCATCGTCTGTTTCTCCCTCTATCTCTATTCTCTCAATTCGCTCTCTCTCTCTCTCTCTCTCATCTCTCTACAACTCTCTCTCTCATCACTTCACTTTAATTTTAAATTTGGTGAGGACACGTTATGTGTGTAATGGTTTCTCTTAAACAGTGACTTCTACCAAGATTATTTCTTATAGGATATAAAATGATCAGAAAATGGAAGGTTCAATAATTTGCCAAGGATTAACTAAAATTTCCCTATTTCTACAGCATTTTGTAGCGTCATCATTTAATTTGCAAGATGGCAAGTTCAGCAATAGTGAATCAATATCAAATTCTCCTGCCCACAAAGAAAAATCTTTCTTGCATCACATCTAATCCCAATATGGATACACGTATCAAGAACAACCCTAGAATATAGAAAAATTCAACCATATATTCCTAAATTTCCAAAGCCAAATCATCACAAATTCACAAAACAACAAATTAGTTACCATAAAAAAAAAAACAAATTAGAGATTCAGAAGCGCGGGGGGGGGTTTGTTTAGTGCAGAAATAATCGTCCAAGAGAGGGAGAGAAATGTGGGAGAGAGGAAGAGAAAATACCAGAGAGAGAGGAGCAGCGTGGCTACACCTGCGTGCGAGATGGGTTGTGTGCGACGGTGCAAGAGGGAAGGGATATTGTATACATACTAAAATTTATACGTACTAAAATATATATATTTATCAAAAAGAATATGTTGAGAATTTATTAAGCAATAAAAGATTAAAATTTTATGTTATAAATTATAATATAATAATTTGGATGGTTTGAGATCCACAGTAGCACAACTGAAATTTTTGTTTTTAATTTTTAATTGGAAAGTTCATAAAAAGGTCAATCACATTTTTCCATTTTTCCTTCAATGTTTGTTATAAACAGCTCGGTTTGGATTGAGATACCCTCTCAATTTATTTTATTTTATCTAATTATTATAATTTTTATAAATTTTCACACAAAATATAATAAATAATTCAATTTTTTCAAATCACAAAATAAAAATAATATTAAAAATAATATTCTAACAATATTTTATTATCTCAACTCATCTTAATTCTAAATTCTGGGATCTAATTATTTATCGTGGTAATGTTAGAATCAAATATATCCATGCTTTTATGCTTATAACAACGCTGGTTCTTTTTTCTCAACTCATGGTCATATGAAAACAAGGCATCGTACTGCTGCAACTGATGATGCTTGTTTTTGTGCGAATGTTGCTTTAGATTTTGAAGCTTTCCGCTCTATACTGTGCACTAATGTCGATTCAATAAGGACTCTCGTCGTTCCATTCTACCGCTCTATTCTACCGTTGTGATTTTTTTTTTTTTACTTAATGATTAAAGAAATATTTTTTAATAATATTGTGATTTTTTTCTTTTTTTAAAAAAATATATAGAAAAAAAATAACCAAAAAAAAAAAGATGAATTATACTTAATGGTGACTCCCAGCGGAGTGGTGGACGTAGCACCACTCATTCTATAAATATGATCATCTTTGTATGTGTTTATTAGTATCAATACGTACAGATCGTTGTGTTTTTTTTCATGGTTTTGATTTTCTTCTCCCCCAAATTTGTATCAACTTACTAATGTAGGCTGTGTTTTGACTTAATGGGGATTGGATGCATGTTGCATCCCGAAGAAATTGGAATGACGGGGACATTGGAAAATATGTGGTAAATAGGCACTTGCATGCTTTTCTTTTTCTTGAATTATCTCTGAAGAAATTGGAATGACGGGGACATTGGAAAATATGTGGTAAATAGGCACTTGTATACTTTTCTTTTTCTTGAATCTTCTCTTCCCTTAAATATTTCCTTTCTTGTGTCCATTTTCCAGATCTGTCCATTTCATTGCTAGGTTTCTTGTTGAGCTAGAGATAACTTGTTGTCAGCTTTGTCTTCACTACATGATCGCTCTTGAGAGTATTTTCATTTAGAGTCGCGCTTCAAGCTGGATGGGTGCCAAACAAGTATTCCCACCGACCAATAGAAATATGCCACGTAGGCATTCTATAGAAGACTAAAATAAAGTAAAAAACACTAGATAACAAATACTTCTCTCCTCCTCTCTCCCTCTCCCTCCCGAATTTGAGTTCACTTCTCACCAAACATCATTGATGCAGTATCCAGATAAGACCCAACACCATGAGCATAGTCTTTAAAAATTAATTAAAATTAGAAACTAAAAATAAAAGCATATAAAAAAACTATTTTAATATTTTACTCTATTTTTAAAGACTGAAAAACTCATTTCTAAAAAACTATGTTACAACCAGCTTTCATTTTATTTACCTTTCAACCTACAGATTTTTTTTTGGACTTTCGGAATGGTGGAGTGGAGCACAACATATGGGTTCCGTCGTGCAAATAGGTTCCGTCGAGAGAGGTGATTTTGTGTTTGGCACCCAGATTCGGGAGGGAGAGGGAGAGAGAAGGAAATAAGTATTTCTTATCCAGTGCTGTTCACTTTATTTTAGTCTTCCATATAATGCCTACGTGGCATATTTCTATTGATTGGTGGGAATACTTGTTTGCCACCCATCCGGCCTGAAGCTTTTTTCTTTCATTTAGTGCCACAATCTTAAAGAAATTACGTAAAAATAAATACACAAACTAATATTACTTCATATGATACGTTAGATCTATTTTACAATAAAAATAATTTTACAATCTAATGTATTATATCAAACTATCTCAATTTATGAATTTATTTTTATAAAATCTTTTTATGTCTAATCATTTCTCTTTGCACTTTGGTCAAGAATCTCTCTCTTGGTCTTCTTTATTGTCATTTGCCATGCATATACCTTGCAAAACCTCCCAACCCCCATACTGTTAATCTTTTTTTCTTTTTCTTTTTTGTAATTTTAAATTCAATCCCAGTGTATGCAAGTCCTACCTGCAAAAAAAATAGAGTCTACTACTAAAAAATAATTTTTTTATATAGATTCTAAATTTATCATCTTTTTTCAAAGAGAGTGTGTGGGTTACACACCTATGGACTGAAAATATCATATATATATATATTGTCTCTAATGTTATTTGCTACAGATTATTGGCTTTGGTCTACTAAAGATTTGGTGTATGCATGTGTGTCCGTTATATGTGTGTTAACTGTTCGTTTGGTACTTTAAAAAGGCTAATTAATCAGACAATATTGTCAAGAGCAATGCTAGAGAGAAGTCACTATTGTGAGTGCATATTTTGTACTCACTATGTAGCTTTTTCTCATCCTTTTATTTTTTTCTCATTTTAAGAAACAGACGGTCTGGATGAAGTCACATAGTGTGTGCAAAATGAATGCTGCAAACAGTAACTTCTATCAATATTTTTTCTATTGTCAATAAAGTCCATTTGCAGTCTATTTTCTTGGCTTTGTATTTAATCGAGTGAATATTAATTGATTGAATTGGTGGTTTGAGCTTTGTATGTGATGTATGGTATATGCTCACAAATTAAATCAAGGTTGTTATATCCGTCAAGGTTTTTTGTAATTATTATTTTTATTTAATATTTAAAAGATTATTAGTGTATTGATATTTTTTTATATTTTTTAAATAATAAAAAAATTTTAAAAAAAAGTCAATTCGACAAAAGATAAGATTTTCTTTCCGTCGTTTATGTTTTTTGGAGCCATGCGATTGGGCACGGCTTCACAAAAGTAGCCGCCCCGCGACAACGGCCTCGTTTGTGTATTCGTAAAAGATATTTTTAAAAA
>QEOT01124313.1:409371-543679 GCA_003123785.1 Pterocarya stenoptera | reverse complement strand
TTATAAGTTCCTTTAGCTTGAGGGCAACAGACGTGAGGAAGAAAACTTGTTGGGTGGCAGTCTTACCGTGGAAGGGAGAGTGCAACGGAACGGTGGCTAAGCTGATGTCAATGGTGGATCTAGGAGGCCGGACATGATCGACGACGAGGAAAGCTTCTAGAGGAAGAACAATACAACACCGTGAGAGGAGGACAAAGATGGTGGCTAGACACATGTGGCGTATTCTAAGGTTCAGTGCCGGTGCGAGATTGATTGAGAGTGAACTAGCCACACTTTTTGTGACTATTTTGGTGGTGATCAACAGAGTTTCGGCCTTCACGCTTGTGCTCTATTGTTAAAGATCCAACTATTGATTCAAATTCTTAGGATTGTTGGTTACTAATTTGGTTAAGCCTTTAATCCCCAGGATCATAATATTCCACCATGAATTCGACGTCTATAGTGGCTCACTCTATCGACACTGACCCGGTATTAGCTATTTTCTCTTTTGGCAGCTTCACTCATCTATTAATATTTAATAACTTAACATCATTCCCATACATAATACTAAGACATTTTAATTCGGCCTATAGGTCGCCTCCTTTGTGTCTTGAACCTATGACGTGGTCTCTACTTTGATACTAATTATTAAAGACCCAACCATTGATCCAAAAGTCATAGGACTGTTGGATACTAATTTGGTTAAGTCTTTAATCCTTAAGATCATAACATCAATTTTTACAAGGAAGAATAGGGGCTGCGTTCACGTTGGTCTCTTACTGGCCGTAGCGGTTGCAGTGATTCTAGGCTTCCCTTGATGGTGGTTGGGCGTGTGGGTTTTTTGGTTTGCGTGATTATTGGTTGAGGTGTTTCCTTGGTTTTACACTGGATTGTTGCTGTGGGGGTGCATGGTTGGAGGGATCACGAGGTGGGGCCGGAGTGGTGCGACTGTTGATGCTCTTCCATTCATTGCATCTGCAGTTCTCAACACAGTTTGAGAGACGGTTATGCAACCAGAACGTGGCAGTGCGTGCATGGGTTGGCCTGAAAAGGACGTTGTGACTCTCGGTTGGCTTGCCGTGTAAGGCTCGATTTGATGTGCTGAGGGTTGAGGGAGTCGTCATTTACGGTGGTTCATGGGGATGAACACTTGTGGCTGGGTTCGTTGTAGTGGAAATTGGTTTTCATGTTGGGGGTTTGGCTGTGAGAGCTTGTCAACGTGTGCGAGGAAATTCATGAGAAAATAGATGATTTATTGGTGGAGGTTGCAGCGTGTAAGTCAATTAGAAATTAGAAAACCCTTCGAAGTAGGAGATCACTCGATTACGTGATACATGGAAGGAGTGTAATGCAGTAACGGTCTGACAAGGATACGAAAGCAATTGGCCTTTTCAGTGGTTTTGGGTATTGGGCTTTGGACTGGCCCATCACACATATGTGTGGGCTATGTCCAATAATATTTTTGGGCTTGTAAAATGATTATTGTATCCAACAAACTAAAATTTGGGTATGTGGTTATCCAGTAAATTGCAATTAGGCTTTCCAATATAGCCCATCAGCTGTAATCTAGGCCTAAATTAGGGTTGAAAACTGATACCATGGGTGCAATTTCGGTCCAAAACAAACCGCACTGATGGTTTTTAGATCTCTAATGCTGCACGAAACCGACCGACAGGGAGGGAGAGAATTGGCTGGAATCTTACGGCCGGTGTTGATCAGTTTGACGGTCGGTTCATTGGTGATTAACCGATTCCCAAATTCACATCACAAATTAAAGACAAATCAACTCAAAATTCACAAAAAATTCAAAAATGCATAACAAATAAATTGAAAATTCAAAACAAAATCATAAATTAAAAAAAAGTGGACCTCAGTCGCGGAGACGTTGGAGACAATGGAGAGATGAGAGAAGGTCGGTGATGCTTGGGTTTAACAAACAAAGGGTAGCGGTGATGTGGGGGTCTGTGGGGCTAGGGGGCTGAGGCTTCAATTTTGTTAAGGGGAAGTGAGATAGAGAAATTGAGAATTGGGAGGGAGCTGGGACTTGGGAGGGAAGTGGAACGATAGGAAGAAAGAAGAAGAGAGGGGAGGGGGGGTTATTAAACCTACTTCAAAATAGCAACCAAACGACAGCGTTTCACCTTATTTTTTATTTTATAAACTTCATATCCAAGACGACGCAGTTTCACTCAATTAAGTGAAATGACATCATTTCATATATACATAAAAAATACATATATCTACTATTAGCCGGTTCGACAGTTTGACATTGGTTCAAATTGGTTGACATCGATTTTAGCAAATTCCTACTGCCGGTCGACCGGTTCTCCACCGATTCCTGACTCCAGTGGTTGGTTCCTATCGATGACGGCCGGTCCTTTCAGTTCCTATACTCTCCTAATAAAAATTATCTTTATAATTATTAGACTGGGTCATTACAACTTATATTGTCACAGGGTCATATTTGGAAACTAGTGAGCATACACATGAATTTGGTTGCAATTAAACAGAACCCATTCAGCAAAGATATAGAATGACGAGATATTCATTGTGCAGACTGGCAAGGATAATGATACACCACCAATTATATTACAACTCAACTGCTATTATATATTAAAATATTAATATTTTTACTTTAATTCAAAATTTATGTACTAGAAGCAGTATAAAGTAAATAAAAAAATACTTTTTTATACATAGTTGTAACAAAATTATAGTATAGTTGTTATTATATCATTTTCCGATTAGCAATTGTTTTATTTACACATAAAATTTCGAGTAACGATACACCTAAAACTTTTTTACAACTAATTTTAAATCTGTCAATATAATTGTGCCACTTCATTAAAAAATAATTTAAATTTACATGACTACCCTTGTCTTAAGTAGAGTTGTAAAATAGTTATAGAATAATTGTAAACCTATCATTTTCCTAAAATTTCTCCATATTTTGTCAACACTTCTCCAAACTTACCCATGTCTGCACATTTACAAGTGAGTTTTTGGTTGAGAAACACTTAAAGCCGGTCGGGTGAGGATTTTTTTTTACACCAACCAATACAAATTGGCCACATGGGAGGTGCAACAACCAAACATTTGCACCCACACACGCATAACACATTCCTGTACTTCCCCCTCCCTTCAGAACCTCCCGAAGTCCCTTCCCTCGCAAACGTGATTTCTCCACCCCTACCTCTCATGCAGCACCGATTGCAGCGTCGATTTTCTAACCCTCGCACAGCGTAGCGATTTTCAAATGCTGGGTAATTAACCGTCAGCTTGCCGCAGTTGGGTGACATTGTCGACCCGTGCATTCCGCACTGCCACGTCTCACCTCCATTCGACTGTCCGTTGCCCATGCTATTACTCATTCTCATCTTATGGTCTAAATCTGCTGAAATTCTATGCTGGGTATTTTTGTGTTCTCGTCGATTGATTATGTTGTAATTGCTTGAAGAGAATCAGAAATGGTTACACTTATTAGTAGGAGTTATTGATTTTACCCCAAACTTTATTTTGTTCTCTTTTTATTTTTGCTGGATTTTGAGAAATTTTTTCGTTAGAATAAGCTTCGAATTTTTCTAGTTGTGGGGCTCTGTTTTTTTAAAGTAAATGTATGCTAAATGCAATTTTGATGTTTTATTGTCCAGATTTCCATTACCTAGCTATCTAAACCGATTATTAAGTGATAAATCGATTGAGATTTTGCGAAGATGAATGTAGTTGGTTTTGATTTCGAGAATGAGAGCTAAAGTGTAGTTGAGACCTGCTCGATTATTCAAAGCATTAGATTGATTGAGATAATCATAGTCAGCTGTAGGCATATTATTTGGCGATTATTCAAGGCTCAAGTCCCACAATCATGGCGGTAAAGCCAAACATAAAGGAAGGAATTATCTAGTCTTATGAAAAGCGTATGTCCTATATAACATAATAATAGAAACATAATAATAGACCATAGTGATAAGCTGAGTGTTCCTGATCATATCAAAAATCACCATAATTTCATAAAACCAAGATTGAGTGTGCATCTCAGCACTACAACCATAGTTATCTAACAATGGCATTTCGGCACATTGAAAAGACAAAAAGTGTTTAACCGAGTCTAATGATCATCTGACATATGAAAATTCCACGATGTTCCGAACTCTTCATTTTGTGACATTGTCGGATCTTGAATATTCCTATAAACCAAAATTGTATTACATAGATTAGAATAACAAACTAAATCGAAAGTCTAAATATAAAATAAATAAGATCAACGTAGTATTCATACATATTAAATGTTGTTGACACAGTGGCCGGGTTTGTAGAGAATATAGTGGAGCTTGGTTCTCCCATATTCCTACAAAAAAACAAATTCATCAAGTTAAAAGCAAATGCCCTTCTTACATGCCAAGGAAAAAAAAATTGCAAAGTTAAAAAAAATACATATGTGATGGGCATTTGCTTCTTACATGCCCTTCTTGTTTACAAATGCTACATTGTCGCTTATTTATTGGTATATTTTCTTTTGGATTCTTTTGTCGTAATGATTTGGGCCTTCCTTTATAAACAATGTGTGGCGGATTTTGCAATGAAAAATTGGAGAGTATTTGGCTCTGAACTGTATGTCCCTCTGTGTTACAATCATCATTCATCAATTGAAGCTCTTGATGAATATTCTCTATTCTCCTAGAAGCACGCTCATACTTCTTGATAGATAATGACTCCATCTCTACAACCAAGTAAAACTATCTCATCAAATGATAATTTATCACTAATGCAGTTGGGACCACCTTCAATGGCATATCCCATGCACCACGTAATTTTTTGCATTGATCGTCCACCTCTCCAAAACATATGACTGCAATACACTGTCTAAAATACTTTTTTGTTGCCAAAACATGTAGGCTATGTCGATATAAAAAGCTAATAAATTCAAACTTACAACATGTACAATAAACAGTGTTGTTCTTTCTACCAAGTGTTACTTCATATGCCAGCTTCTCTTTCCCCGCAATGCCCACCCAGTAAATTTTTCGACCATTTTTCTCACGTATTTTATGTGTCTTGAATCGTTGGCTATTAAATAACTCATCTTGGAAGATCAAAAAGGATTTTCTTGTGTAGATCTTAGTCGTTTCCTCTTCAATACTGTAAGAAGTTCTCATAATTGAATTTGATGTTTTGTCTTCACATCTTTCTCTTTCTTAATGAGATAATAAGTGTTCAAAGTTTTATCATATTGATGGACGAATTCATTTACCATCATACTTGAACGAACATAGTTTTTAAAAAGCCTGTTTATACTTTCGCTTCATTGAGTTATGGACATTTCGGCGTAAAATGTGTATCTTAAGTAAGCTGGCACCCACTTTGCTCTCCTCTTATAAATATTCAGCAACCAACTATTTTCTTCCAACTTGTACTTTAGCAACATTTCAGTCCACTTCAACTCAAACTCCTCAATAGTGAGTGTCTCATGAATACAATGATTAAAATCATGTTGAAATTTTAGATATTTGTTATAAACATGAGCTAGATGTTCAGGAATGTTTTGCAAGAGATGCCATAAGCACAATTTGTGAGTTATATTGGGCAAAACCTCAACGATGGCCTTTGCCATTGACTTGTCGTCATTAGTTATTATTGTAGAGGGAACACGATCAAGCATCGCTTCTTACCATGTTTTCAATAATCATGTGTAAGACTTGGCTGTCTCATTTATCAGTAAAGCACATCCAAATATCACAGATTGATGATGATGGTTAACTCCAGTGAATGAAACAAATGGCATCTTGTAACGATTTGTCAAGTACGTAGCATCAAATGTAATAACGTCCCAAAAATATTGATATGCTGCTCTTGATCTAGCATTTGCCTAAAAGCAATTTTCCATTGACCCATCTTCATCAACTTGGATCGAATATACGAAGCCATGATTGTTACGTTCGCTTTCCAAAAAGTACTCATATAACTTTGTGCGTCTCCCTCTCCAAGAAGTTGCATCCTTCGATTGCCCAAATAATTTTGAATGTCCTTAGCAATGCAACCAATATTATAATCACCACCTAACTCTTTACTCAACATGGATATTATTTTCTGTATTGGTATCCCCTATTCATTTAGTCTATTAATTTTTTTTTGCGCTGGTGTCACCCTTCTATGAGCATGAAGCAAACTTGTACTCTTAGGTGTCAACGGCTTATGATTATGCTGGAGTATAAACTTGGACACAACCTATTTGTCTCCATCATTCTTTATTGTCATCATCGCCTTACACCCACACTTTATTTCTACAATCTTGAGTCTTGCTCTCTCTTTAAATTTACAATTATAATGACAAAATCCTTCTCTCAAACGCACATACTATACACCAATTAATGATCTATTTATATTTGACAATCGAGTATGGTTTGTTCAGATGCTAAAACTAGTTCGTCTGGAGAAAGCTTTATAGCAACTATGTGCATCCTCTAGCCCCACATACAGCTCCACATATGAAAATGACATCGTATGGCCTTCCTTGGGCATATTCTTGTCTTGTTCAACCTCACCATCATTTTTAATCATCTTAACTACAACGGCGCTAGAATTACAACTATCTAAAACGTCAATAGTCAATAGTCACTAGAGTATTAATTAAATAATGATCATTCAATTCAAATGGAATATTAGAAAAGCTTTCTATTATCAAACATTCATCACTCTTTGATTCCCATTGCAATTAAATATTCATTTCATATTCAAACAGAATTGCTCCCTGGCTTATGCAAATTCGAACCAAGTCCAAAAAATAAAAAGAATGTTACATAAATTAATAAATACAATCCTTAGATTTTAAAAATATAATAGATATGTAAAATAAAAAAAGATTATAAAAAAAAAGAGAGAGAGAAATGCTTATTGGTTGTTTCAGTTGATTAAATTCATAAACCCTAGAATAATTTGAGGATAAACAAACAATTGGAACGAGAGAGAGAGAGGTTCACCAGAGCCCTACAAAACAAAATTGAGGACATAAACAAATAAAAAACATTTACCTTTAAGAAAGGTTCACCATACTCCTAGAGCCCTCACAAATCTTGAAAATCAAAAGCTCCACAAATACCAAATCGTATTGGAGAGAGACCATTGATGGTGGTGGCACAGGTCAGCCTTTTTTTGCCGACTTGGTTGTCGCTATTCTGCAGCCCATCCTTGAGATGGTGATGCCAGCCTGTCCCCCGAAGATGGTAGATGGTGAGATATATTTCCAGTTTTCCAAAGAGGAAATTGAACGATCTGCTGAATCGTTTAGATACTCTGTGGTCCTCAAGTTTTTGAAACAACGACTTTCTCTGGATGCCGTCCGTGCTTTCATTCATAGTCGTTGGGGACTTTCGGCTTTACCAGTAGTTTCCTCTATGCGACGTCCTCAGAACGTTTTCGTGCGCATGGCTAACGAAGCAGATTTTTCTAAAGCTTTATCCAGGGATGTTTGTGAGATTAATGGCAGTTTCTATCGTGCCTTTCCCTGGTCTCTAGAGTTTAATGAAGATGCAGAACCGTCGAGGGTGCCGATGTGGATTTCTCTACTGGGTCTCCCTCCTAACTATTACCAGGAAGCCTTTTTTAAAATCCTTATGGTGCCTATCGGGACCTTCATACGTTAGGATAATTCGACTCTATGCACTACGAGAACAGATGGAGCACGTTTGTGTGTGGAAGTGAATGCAACAAAAGCACCGTTGAATCACTTCTGGATAGGGGCACCGGGTTTACCTACTAGTCGTAAACAAGAAATTGTTTACAAGATTCTTCCTGCATATTGCGCTACGTGCAAAATGCAGGGACATAACACACGGACAAGCAGAGTTGGAAAACTTGAGAAGCCTGGGCAGGTTTGGCGTGGGAAGAAAGAAAATAAAGAGGCAATCAACGCTATTCTAGAATCTGGGAAAGAACCGGTGCAACAGGTTTTTGTTCTTTCAAAAAAATTTGATCCCGTAGTAGTAAAAATATTGGTGCCTGGTTTGGAAACAGAGAGTATTATGGTAGAAGAGGTTCTGAATTCGTCTGCTGCAGTTACTCCGTTTGACCCAATGGGTGATGCAATGGTTCTCTCTGACAAAGATTTTAATTCAATTGTGTTGTTACCACAAGGTTACTCTGCACCAGTGGATGAAAATGTATCCCAGGATGATAACATGGTTTTTGCGGAAATAGAAGGTGGCTTGGAAAATGCATCAGAAATACCTCTACCAGTTTCTGATGAGAATGATACGGATGCTACAGTGGGGGAAAGTCCTATGATATTACCCAGTGAGGGGCTGGAGCGATTTGTGGTGCGGGATAGGATCATTGTGCAAAATGAATTATCTGGGAATGAGGAGCCTATGGACGTTCATGTAGAGAAAAGGCTTGAGATGGAGAATGCTTATGAACCTGAACTAGACATTCAAGCAGAGGTTTTCTCGTAGGACAAAGAGTACCTTACCGAGTCTGAGGACCATTGAAGGTAAGAGGAAATATAAGAAAAAGATGTTTATCAAAATGCGCAGCTCGTCTCGGGTTCATGCTCGACTTTCAAACCTTGTATAATGATTGATTCCATTTTTGTATGGAATAATAGAGGGGTTGGGACCTCCAGGAGTAGAGTTAAGAAATTGATTGGTAAGTTGAAACCAAAAGTTGTTGTGCTTTTAGAACCTTTTCAAAATTTAGAGGAAGCTCGTAAATTGGCATGATGTTTGAATTTTGATAGTGTCATTTCTAATGAGGATGATAGGGGTAAAATCTTGATTTTCTGGAATAGTACTTATGTGGTGCAGGTGGTTCGGATGTGAATGCAATTTATTTCCATGCAATTTATTTCTATACTAGTAGGTGAAGGAGCTGAGATGTTTTTGTTCATTGTGGTTTATGCTAAATGTACTATGATGGAGAGGCGACAACTTTGGGATGATCTCAATTTTCAAAATTTGCGATCATACCCTTATGTGTTTGCTGGTGATTTTAATATTATCCATAATGATTCTGAAATGAGGCGTGGTAGGCCTTGACCTAGTATGGTTATGGAGGATTTTAAGAATTGGATTCATCAAGGAGGTTTGATGGAAATGGCTATGCAAGGAAGTATTTTTAAATGGTGTAATGGGCAATTGGGGTTTGCTCGCTCCTGGGCATGTCTTGATCGTCCTCTCATGGATAGTTCCTCTCTTGCTTTGTTTCCTAATGCTAATTGTTCTTATTTGTCTCGTCCTACTTCAAATCATGCTCCTATGTTTATTGAGCTTAAAAAGGATCTATTCTTCTATGGCCTGGCCCCATTCCGCTTTCAACAAATGTGGGTGGATCACCATAGTTTTTTGAGTTGTGTTCGGACTGGTTGGGCATCTCAGGTGGAGGGTTCGGCCTTTTAGATTCTGACTAGAAAATTAAAGTATACTAAGGTGGTGTTAAGGGAGTGGAATAAGTAGGTCTTTGGTCATACTTTGGGCCGTATTGATTTTCTGGAAAAATAGGTTGAGGAGATTGAGCAACAACTTCAAGTTAATTGGGAGGGAAATTTGGAGAAGGAGTTACATATGGCAGTCTCGGATTTGGCAAGCTGACGGCGGGGGGAAGAGATCTGTTTGGCACAAATGGAAAAATTAAAATGGAAGGTGGATGGGGATTGTAATTTCAAGTTTTTTTATGCTTGCCTTGTTAAGAAGAGGAGAAAAAGAGTGCTTGAAATGCGTTCAATGGGGTTGTGCATGAGACGCCGGAAAGCATCCATCAAGGGGCAGTGTAATATTTTTCTTCTTTCCTTCAAGGGGATCAAACAGTTGAGCCTCCTAGGCTTGAACAACTAATTGATTCAGTCATCTCAGAGGAGGAAAATGTCTCCCTTCTATGTGCTCCTTCTTTAGAGGAAGTTTTTGAGGCCTTATTTTCCATCCCGTCTCAAAGTGCTCCAGGTCTTGATGGTTTTGGGTTGGGTTTCTATAAAAGTTGCTGGGAGGTGATCATAGTTAATGTGTGGAATGCAGTTTTGGCATTTTTTATGTCCAAACAACTACCCAGATTCTTCATGGCCTCATATTTGGTTTTAATACCAAAGGTAGATTCGCCTACAGGTTTTGACAAATTTTGCCCTATTAGTCTTTGCTTTGTTTTTTATAAAATTTGCTCCAAGATTATTGTGAATAGATTAACAGGTCTCCTGCCTTGTCTGATATCTTTAGAGCAAGAAGCTTTTATTCCGAGAATGAATATTTTTGAGAATATTAACCTTACCCAGGAAATGGTTCACTCTATGAACAAACGTACTCATAGGGGTAATATTATGCTGCAAGTGGATATGACGAAAGCTTATGATCGTGTGGATTGGGCTTTTTTTATTGCAGTTTTGCACAGGTTTGGCTTCTCTTGAAAATTTTGTGAATTGGTGCATTCTTGCATTTCAAGTCCATGGTACTCAGTTATGATGAATGGTACAGTCAATAGTTTCTTTCTGGGAAGCCGTGGTCTTGTCAAGGGGATCCTTTATCTTCTTATTTGTTTATTATTTAGCAAGAGTTACTTTTCACAATGATTCATGCCAATGTGAGAGATAATAATTTTGGCCATTTTTACCAAGCCTGAGGTACACCAATTGTGTCTCATTTGATGTATGCTGATGATATTTTGATTTTTTCTACTGGAAACCAGAGATCGATCCAAGCTATTCAGAACATCCTGATGCAATATGAGAGATGGTCGGGTTAGGCTATCAATGTTCAGAAATCTGCGTTGTATTGTTCGAAGAATATTTCTCCCATGCGCAAGCATTGCCTTTTACGTCATACTGGGTTCATGGAGGGGACTTTCCCTTTCAGATATCTAGGTGTGCCGATTATTTTGGGGCACCTTAAGCAGTGTTATCTGGAAGGCATGGTGAATAAAGTTAGACAAAAAATCAGTGGGTGGAAGATGAGGCTATTTTCTATTGGTGGCAAACTTGTTCTACTAAGACATGTTATTTCTAGCATGGTGATTCTCCTCTTTGCTATTTTACAGGTCCCTCAAGCTACTATTAACAAGATTCATAGATTGATGAGCTCTTTCTTTTGGGGAGAATCTGGAGGGCAGGAGAAAAGGGAATGGGTGGCTTGGGGACATATTTGCAATCCTGTAGAAGAAGATGGTCTTGGGTTACAGCACTCCATGACATTCAAAAAGTTTTACACATGCGTTTTGCTTAGAATCTACTACAAGGTAACTCTTTATGGGTTAATTTTTTCAAAGCTAACTATGTGGGTTCGAAGGCTTTAGTAGAAGACACGAAATGTACAAGATTATGAAGAATGGTTGTTAATTGTATTCTATGTTTGCTGAATAACTCAAAATGGAAGAGTAAAGAGGGAGAGATTTTTTTTTTGATATGATAAATGAAGGGATAATGGTCTTCTCATTAATGAGATGCCGCTTGTGGGTTCACCTTTGCTAAAAATTAAATAGTGTAGATTGTTGGATAGTTGAGATGTGGATCTTCTAGAGAGTTTAGTTGGGCAGGAAAAGGTGGATGAGATTTTAGTCTCTTTAGCCGAGCCTAAGCCCAGAAAAGATGTTCTAGTGTGGACTCCGATGGAGACAGGTATGCTTTCTACCAAATCTACTTAGCATTGTATTCGCATTAGAGGTTCTCTCCTTGATTGGCATGATTGGACTTGGCATAAATGTATTCCCTTAAAAATGTCTATTCATTTTTGGAGGGCTTGGCATATGGTCTTGAGTGTGGATGAACGCTTGCGTTGTATTGGTATTCCCCTTATTTCTAAATGTGATTGTTGTAATGTTGGCCATATTGAAAATATTAATCATGTCCTTTTTTAGGGTGAAGTTCTGCACAAAGTTTGGTCTTTCTTTGGCACTTTATTTGGTATTCCTCTTGGTAGATCTTGGATGCAAAACTCTGGGACTTGGTTTAGGCATGCTAGCTCTTTATCTCAGGTAGGCTTTATAGTTGGCATCATTCCTATCATTGTTACTTGGAGACTATGGAGCGAAGATGTCTGGCGAGAGTGGAAGGTAATTGAAAAACTCATGGAGTTATTGTTTATTCTATTTGTATTTGCCTTGGTTCCCTTTGTCTTGAGGCAAAAAATCCTTTGTGCTTGTCTAACCGGGATGAGAAGATTTTGGAGGCCTTGCAAATCAAACCGATTGTGCCAAAAGCTCCTTGTTGCTAATTGGTTAAGTGATTAAGCCGCCGTCGGGTTGGTACAAACTGAACACGAATGGTAGTAACCTTGGAAATCTTAGACCTTGTGGTATTGGTGGGGTTATTCGGAATGATTCAAGACGTTTTGTCAAGGCTTATGCCTCTCCTATTGGTTATGGTTCCAATAACAAAGTGGAACTTCTTGCGCTCCTTCAAGGTTTGAGAATTTGCAATGCTTTAAATATTTCTAATGTGATTATAGAAATGGATTCCATGGTGATTATTTCCTGGTGGATGCGAGGGCGTTGTGGTGTGTGGTACCTTGAGGATTTTTGGGAAGAAATTATTAGATTGACTCGTATTCTTCATTGCTAGTTTTGGTAATATGGTGGCGGATTGGTTAGCCAAGGAAGGGGCTTTAGGTGCAAATTTGGTCTATTCTAATAATTGCACTCTTCTGCTGATTCTTCATGGTTTGCTCCGGTTGGACTTTTTAGGTCTCCCAGCTCTAAGAGTTTAGGTTTTTTTCTTTGGTTTTTGTGGTTTTTCTATTTTTCCTTTGGTTTTGTCATATGATTGTTTTTCTTGGCTGTGGTCTTGTTGGTTTTTTCTATGGGCCTTTTCTTGTTACTACGGTATTCCTCGGCCATAAGAGAGGGCATTATTAATAAAATTGGGAGGAGGTTACTATTGGACATTTGACCTTCATTCTCTTCTAAAAAAAAAAAAGTATTGGAGAGAGAGAGGGAGGGATAGATGAGGAGAAAGTGGGATGGTCACGTGGGTGGGGGAGGGATTCAATGAATTTATATTTATCACCTATGTGAGGGTGCAAAGGGAAAACTATGGAGACATCTATGTGGCAGCCTTCAATTGGCTGGTGTAAAATTGTTTTTATCACCCGACCGGCTCCAAGTGCCACCCTTTTTGGTTTTATTTTGAGTTGCACTTACTCATAACCAGACTGCTAGCCCATTGAAAAGTTAAATGTAGTTATTCAAAATCTATTAAAATGGAACCCAATTGTTTGGAGCCCAATGGTTTTATGCCACTGTACACCTACCATAGTCTATTGTAAGTAAAGTGGCAATGTCTACTTGGAATACCAGTTTTTGCACTACCAAATCTACTATGCAACAGTTCTGACTAAAGATATGGTTATTCTTTTGGATCATTTTTTTCTTTTTCTTTTGTTTTTTATCGTCATGGGTTGTGTAAGCGCCGCACACCCTTTTTAAAAAAGAATGGGATCCATCATTAAAAAATTAATTTTTTTATACGAGTCTCAAATTTACTAACTTTTTTTAAAAAAGAGTGTGTCGTACTTGTGCACGTACTATATGACTACAAATATCATTTCACTTATCATTATTATTATTTTGAGGGAATAATTCCAAATCTGGTAGTAGTTTCATGGTGATATCATGTGTATTTTCTTCTATTGATTCAAAGAGATAGTTAACTATCTTACTAATGATCACTACATTAAAAAATAACAATTCAAGTTATCAAAATGTGGTGTAAAAACCCTCTCATGACATGTTGACACCCAAAAGTTCTATTACTTCTAAAAAAAATTGAATTACACTAGTGTGTTTTTCTTCAATCTAATGTTTGACATTAAACCAAGCCAGTTTGTGAGTATGCTCTTATATAATCTCTTTGTATCTGAAATATTTTCTTTATGTAAAATAAAAAGAAAGAATTTGCAACCATCTGTTAAAAGGGGTGTAAACCCAGATGCAGATCCAGGTACCCAGCTATATTCGGGTTGGCGTCTGGATTTATAATGCGATTTGGGTACTCGCCCAGTTAACCCAGTTATAACCTGGGAGGGCACTAGGTTATAAAAATCCTGATATCCAAGTTGTAACTGAACATCTGGATTTGTAAAAAAATTATTTTTAAGAGAAATGTTACAAATACGAAACCACGTCGTTTTGATCTTTAAAACGACTTCATTTCATCTCTAAGGCAAATTTTATTTTTTAAAATGTGAAATCTAGTTTTGTGTACCTGGTATCCACATTATATAACCATACCCACATTCGGATATGGACATATACGAAATCCAGAAATTGCCAAGTCAAAAAAATGGGTCTAGATAAACACTGTTGAATGGTTTGACTATCTTAGAAGTGGTGACCACTACTAATCAGAGTGGCCACTCAAGATTCACCGATGGCTAAGGCGAAGTTTTTGTTGCCATCAACCAGCACGTGCTAATTGCTAAAAGGGAGCAGCCTTTCCATCTTCCAATCCGAAATTATTGTCTGTCAAGTAGGCATCTTGTTTATACATTTGATTTATGTCCTCCTATCCATTACGAGTTGGTGCCCCTCAATCAATGACTGAACTACTTGTGTGGAACATTCAAATTTCAACCCTCCAAATGAGTTGTACCTTTATGTTAGATTTCCTAAAATGAAAGGAAGTATCATGTGTTTATACTCCAAAACACTACAACAAAAACGGTATGAAGGAAAAAACTTGAGAGAAAACCAAACGACTCATAAATGCTTGCAATCCTTGACTCTAATATCGATTCTAAATAATCTCATGGTAAGTTTTTAAGTTCTATACCAAAATTATTGCACCAAGAGAAAGAAGAACAATGTTTTCCTGAACGAAAGGGTCTATGCCTCAATGTACATGTAAAGAGCAAAATTTGGTAAGATTAGCAAGAGTCCTAGTAAAGCCAATATATTTGGTTATTTATCTTATCCAATCTAAAGAGATAATTAACTATCTTGATAACAATAAATAAATTGAGAAATAGATGAAATTACACATTTTTCATTCACAAACTATCAATATATATATTTTTACCTCAAAAGTTTTTATTTGAATGTCAAACTATCTATGCTTTTCAATTTTTTTTAATAATAACAAAATAGAAATTACATTCATTAATAAAAGAAACTTTTCAGCCATTACAATAGAGTCGGTACACACATGCACGGCCTCATCCATATCAATCAGATCATCTTCCCAACTTAATTTTCTTTTGCTAAAAAGTGGGCTACCATGTTTGCTTCCATTCTGTATTGGAGATTTTCCATTAATGTTGCCCCTGAATTATCTCATTTGATTCTCCAATTAGCTGGCCATATGGACACATATTCACACTTGCTTCTTTGTTGCATTAACCACTTATAGCAATTCCTCTTCCGCTATTACCTTTGATTAGAGCTGGATGGCAGGCCCCCACAACCTGACTTGCCCATTCTACTAGGGGAAGGCAGGCAATCCACTTGCCCCAGGTGCAAATGCGGACGAGTGCCTAACTAAAAAATACACATGCGGGCAGGGGGTAGGTGTGTACCCCACCTGTCTAGAATCGTATAATATATATATTAAAAAATCTCTATATAAATACCTCAAACTCTAACTTCTTTTTATCCTTCCTTCCATTTTCTACTCCACCTACCCACCTTTATTCTCTTCTCTTATTCTCCTTCCTCTCACCTGCTATATTTCATCTTTTTTATTTCTTCTTCTTTTTCTTCTCTTCTCAGTCATTTTCTTCCCCCCCCCCAACCCAAGCCGCGGCTATGGGTCACAACCAAGTTGCAACTTGGTTGTTATTCACTACCATAGTTTGGTTGTGGGTCGCAACCACAATTTGGCTGTGAGTCTCTACGCCCTAAGACCACTGTCGTTGTCGTGGATATGTAAGTTAAAGACCCACAAATGCTCATGGGTTTGCGAATTTTATGACCACGATTGCAACTTTGGGTCTATGGGGTTTATGAGCCACGAGCATGGGCATGGGTCTATGTTACTGTGCATAGATCAAGGGTTTCTTGTTGGTTTTGTGCGATTCTTTTTATGTCTTTGCGATTTTGTGCAATTTCTTTTGATGTTTTTGCGATTTTGTGTATTTTTTTTTTGTGAAAAAATTGTTACTGGACGGGATGGGCGGATGGTAATGGTGTTAATCCACCCGCTCGGCAAGTAGATGCGGATGTTCAAGGATGTGGGTGGGAAAGAGGTGAAGGGGTCAGATTTAGCCACCCGCCAGGACGAAGACGGGGTGTGGGAAGGTTGGGTTGTCCATCTCTAATGTGGGTCGCACCATGGTCCATGGAGATTTCCCATTTAGGGCAGGTGGCACCCCTACCTTTGACAATCTCAAATCTTTACAATATATTATTGCCGCAAGTGTTGCGTTGTTGTTTATCTTAAAGACTTAATCTTAAACAAGAATGCATATTGAAAAACATTGGTATTTTAAAGTAAAAGCTGGAATTTGTGATGGTTTAGAGTGTAAAATGAGAAACTAAAAAGTGTAATTTCTCCTAAGAATATTACATTGAATAGCTACAAACAACTAGATAATAATTCCAATTACATATTGATAACTAAGTCTATACTAACTTCCTAATTCCCTTTCAATACATTACAATCTATCCATAATACAGGAGTGGGTTTAGAGCTTACTAAATAGGAATTCACGTGATGACTTGAACCAAACTGTCTCACTACAGATCCCATGTTGGACTAAAATACTCTTGCTACAGATGCTGATTTGACCAAAGTGTTCTTGCAAGAGACCTTAGTTAGGCTAAAATGCTCCTACTTCACATCCGAATAGACTAAAGTACTCCAACAACAAATCAAATTAGATAGAAACAACCATGATCCAAAACAAATCGAAAACTCTAAAACTATTGACAACCAGAAATCTCTAGAACCAAAAATCTCCACAACTAAAAACAAAATATCTCCACAACTAGAACTGGTGACCATGGGCCACGAAAGAGTTAAGAGATCCAAGGACCACAGTGCAACCCACAGTAGCTTCTAACCAATAACCCATGGTAAAGATGGATCATGACACCCGTGACCACAAAAGGGATGGACCATGGGGTGACACACGGTAAAGATGACCACCCATTGACAAGACCCACTATAGAGATTGACCATAATCTCCACAACCAGAAACTAGAAACCTATAGAACTAGCGATCCACAACAGCGTCGATCTGGTGATCTTGTGATCTCACGGTATCGTTGATCTAGTGACACACGCAAAGTTAAGAGATCCCACGGCAGTGTCAACCTAGTGATCCACATAAGGGATGGACCATGGTGCAACCCACATTAGAGATGGACAACTGTGTTGATGTGACCCATGCGACTCACCATGGTGTGACCAACAACATGCTTTCCTATTCTCAAAGTTCACCCCACACATTGACATGACCCATTGATCACTTTTCCTGTCCATTGTGTTTGTTGGGGGCCGAATTGGAAAGTACTTTTGCTTAGTTGGGTGCAAGCACTTTATGGTCGACCTTAGGGTTGAGCACTTTTGCTCGCCCTCCATGGTGCTCGCATTAGGGGGAGCCTTTTGCCATCATGTGCTTGCCTTGGTGGCGAGCACTTTTGCTCGCCTCTAGGTGAATCTTCATGCTCCTTCATGATGCATGTCCTCACTATTGCTCTTAATGTTGCTTGCCTCAGGATTCAAGCATTCTTTGCTTGCCCTGAGAAGAAAGGTAAGGGTGGGTTGGGGGGAGGGCATTTTTGCTCGCTCCTTCACCCAGCGAGCTCTTTTGCTCACCCCTAACCGAACCTTAATGCTCCTTCACAGTGCTCGTCGAGGGGATGACCACTATTGCCAAGGGGCTAAACTTTGTTGCTCCTCATGGTGCTCGCCTCGGGTGCTACTCGGGGTCGAGCACTCTGGGTCGAGCACTCTTAATTGCACAAAAGGGAGCACTTTGCCATCCTGTGCTCACCTTGGTGGTGAGCACTATTACTCTTCATTGTGCTGGCCATGAGTTCGACCTGTTCTTAGTCGCCCCAAGGTTCTAGTTGTTGTTGCTTGCCCTTGGGTTCGAGCATGCTTTACTCGCCTGGTGTGTGAGCTATCTTTGCTCGCTCGGGTATTCAAGGTGGCATGCATTTTTGCTCACCCAACCACCTCGAGCTCTTTTGATCTCTCCTGGCTAAACCTTCATGCTCATTCATGATACTCGCTGAGGGGGCGATCACTATTTCTCTTCAAAGGAGCGAGTTTTGTTGCTCCTTGGTGCTCGTTGTTGGCCTTAGGCGCTATCACTTTCACTTGTCTCTTGTGTGAGTTGTTGTTGCTCGCCCTAGGGTCTGAGCTCTCCTTGCTTGCCCCTAGGTCCGAGCGTCTTTGTTCGCCTTGAGGTACGGGCATTCTTTGCTCACCCTTGAGTCCAAACACCTGCCTCCTGCCGTGTTAAAAAACATCAATTCCTTCTTCTTCTTTTTTCAAATTTCAAATAATCTTTATAGGGGGAGCCGGGCATGTGCGTTGCATGTGCCCTCCTACCAGTAATCTCATAAAGCATGACTTATATTATAAAAAAAAAGTCATTTATTTGAACCTATTAAATAGATGCTAGATATACATAGGGAATTGTAAGAAAGTTACTTTCAAATGAATTGGACTTGATGTGACACTTATTTTAAAACTTTTAATCATATTAATAATTAATTGGGATTAGAAAGGCCACAATGGGGTTCTTCTTTGTATTTTTTAGTAATTCAAATCTCTATGTTTATAAATAATGAAAACATTTGTTAAGAAAAAAACTACATTCACTCTTGCTCAAGAGTAGTTTTTGATACAATTTTAGAATGTGCGAGTTCTATCCAATTCTTTTGATAAAAATGTGGGATCTTTCATCACTTTTGGTCAAAAGTGTATCACGCGAGAATCAACAATTTGTATAATTAAAGAAATTACATTAATTGTATGTTGCTGTCATTTTTCGAAATGTTTAAAGATCACCTAAGTCATGTCTAAACCCAATGATTCAAGGGAATGATAAAGAATTCTAGAATAAATAAATACCGTTTTCGATTCTCTCAATGAATAGATCATAATGAAGAATCAAGATAAATTCCAAAGGAGACAGAAAAAAAATACGTGGTGAGAGACCGCTCAATAAAGGAAATGCCTAAATTCTTTTGGGTTATTTGAAAATTATCAACTTGAGAAGAATTCTTGGTTGATAAATAACTCACTTCTAGGCCTTCGACCCCCTCAGTCACTATGAACGCCTCTGATCAGTGTAGTGGGATGTGTGTTTTCCTTTTTTTTTTAATCTATTTATCTATTGGATTGAAATGGGAGTATTATTGATTTGAAAAATGATCTTTGAGTGTTTAGAGTAGGGCTAGGAGGGTCCTCTTAACGCCTTCTTTTTTCTTCTCATCGGAGTGATTTCACAAATACTTGTTGTGGTGAGGAAGGAGAAGGGGAACGAGCACACTTGGAGAGTGAAGTACACTGAAGAGGAATCTATTGATTATCTTCCAATTGGTTGGACTGTATGTGCGATGAATTACGTCGTTATTAATATCGATATTTCCATCTTTAGAGTAGGATTCACAACTCAAATTGAAGCCATGAAACATGTAGCTGACAAATTAAAATTAGAATTGTTGCAATTTGTAAAATTAGAATTCTTCGCAAAATTTGCAGAATTGGCAATAGTTAACAATTACATGATTTGCTCAAACAATCTCAATTAGCCCCTAAAAAGTAGGTTTTTTTTTTCCCCTTATATATGTCCCAAAGATGCCGCACTTTGTTTTTAAATTAGCTAGTGTGAAATTTGCATTTTCTAATCATAGCTTTAAATTATGTTCCGTTCCGATTAGAATTTTTCATTCTGGTGTAGATCTGGTATATTATACATTCTCATTCCGTTTCGTTCCAAATTTTGGTCTATTTCGGCCTCAATTGTTTTAATGTCAATTTTGTATTTTTTTTTGGTGTTTGGATGACATTTTTGTCAATTATAAATTTAGATGGCATTCATGTCATTTTAAAATCTTAAAAAAAATATTTATAATTTAAATTTATTTTTAACTTTGGTATTTAAATATGTCCACACACTCTCTCTCTCTCTCTCTCTCAAATCTCGTTATTCTTAATGATTTCTCCTCTCTTTATTTTATTCTTTGTTTGTTTGTTTGTGTCTAAACTAAGTTTGTGATTTTTTTAATATAATCTTTTATTACTAATATCTCTACTTTTTTGTTAATGTTTTCAACGTATACTCATTTTAGAAATTTCCAATTCTTTCATATATATATATATATATACATTTTACGTGTATATATATGTATGATTTTTTTATTATTAATTATCAATTTATATGTATATATAAATATATATAGCTATCGGAACACATTGGTACTAAAATATTTCTTTCTAATATCTAAATTGAAATGATCATATATATACAAAATTTAAAACATTGATCATATGTCTGAAGACCGTGTAAGTTATTTTGTATATACTTAGGACTGTAAAAATAAATTGAAGAACCAAAAAATCGGCCTGGATCTGTTCCTCCATTTTAAAAACCAGTTATAACGGGGTCCAGTTTTAATTTTATATTTTCTAAGACCGGATTGGACCGGTTCGCATATTTATATATTTTTAATTAATCTTTAATATTATATCTAATATTTTTATATTATATATATTTTTTATAAATTATAATTATATATGAAATAATGTAATATTATAATTATAACATAAAATTTGAATCTTAAACATAAAGATTTATTTGATCATATGTTTTAAATAGAAAATATATATTGATTATATTTTATGGTTTAATAAATTCTCAATATATTTATTTTGATAAATATATTAGTAATAATATACTAATAGTATTAGTGTATTACTAATATTTATATATATCGATATATATAAGTATAAGAGATTAAATATTTAATATATATTTAAAATCAGAAAATCAAATTAAAAATAATAAAATTGAAAATACCAGTTTAAAAAGGTAATCGATATAATATCAATTTTAAAAAATATAAAATTGATATATATTAGTTCAATTTTAAAATTTGTCCAAAATCAAATTAAACTGGAGGGGTTACACACNATTAGCTAGTGTGAAATTTGCATTTTCTAATCATAGCTTTAAATTATGTTCCGTTCCGATTAGAATTTTTCATTCTGGTGTAGATCTGGTATATTATACATTCTCATTCCGTTTCGTTCCAAATTTTGGTCTATTTCGGCCTCAATTGTTTTAATGTCAATTTTGTATTTTTTTTTGGTGTTTGGATGACATTTTTGTCAATTATAAATTTAGATGGCATTCATGTCATTTTAAAATCTTAAAAAAAATATTTATAATTTAAATTTATTTTTAACTTTGGTATTTAAATATGTCCACACACTCTCTCTCTCTCTCTCTCTCAAATCTCGTTATTCTTAATGATTTCTCCTCTCTTTATTTTATTCTTTGTTTGTTTGTTTGTGTCTAAACTAAGTTTGTGATTTTTTTAATATAATCTTTTATTACTAATATCTCTACTTTTTTGTTAATGTTTTCAACGTATACTCATTTTAGAAATTTCCAATTCTTTCATATATATATATATATATACATTTTACGTGTATATATATGTATGATTTTTTTATTATTAATTATCAATTTATATGTATATATAAATATATATAGCTATCGGAACACATTGGTACTAAAATATTTCTTTCTAATATCTAAATTGAAATGATCATATATATACAAAATTTAAAACATTGATCATATGTCTGAAGACCGTGTAAGTTATTTTGTATATACTTAGGACTGTAAAAATAAATTGAAGAACCAAAAAATCGGCCTGGATCTGTTCCTCCATTTTAAAAACCAGTTATAACGGGGTCCAGTTTTAATTTTATATTTTCTAAGACCGGATTGGACCGGTTCGCATATTTATATATTTTTAATTAATCTTTAATATTATATCTAATATTTTTATATTATATATATTTTTTATAAATTATAATTATATATGAAATAATGTAATATTATAATTATAACATAAAATTTGAATCTTAAACATAAAGATTTATTTGATCATATGTTTTAAATAGAAAATATATATTGATTATATTTTATGGTTTAATAAATTCTCAATATATTTATTTTGATAAATATATTAGTAATAATATACTAATAGTATTAGTGTATTACTAATATTTATATATATCGATATATATAAGTATAAGAGATTAAATATTTAATATATATTTAAAATCAGAAAATCAAATTAAAAATAATAAAATTGAAAATACCAGTTTAAAAAGGTAATCGATATAATATCAATTTTAAAAAATATAAAATTGATATATATTAGTTCAATTTTAAAATTTGTCCAAAATCAAATTAAACTGGAGGGGTTACACACTATATATATACTGATCCGGCCCATAATTAGATATGGTCCGCATACAAACGAACCCCATTTCTGCGGCGCGGTGCGGTGCGGTGCTGCCGAACCCTTAATTCCAAATCGGTGCCTGAACCCATAACGAGTTCTCCTCGGGCGCCAAAAGCAACAAAAGCAAATTTGGTTTCAACTTTCAAATCTCTCTCGTTGCTCGCTGGCTTCGAAGGAGAAGAGCTCGTGCATTCATACATGGCGGCCTCATCGCCAGCCCTAACCCATAACACCCCCGCCACCGCCTCGGCTAACAGCTCGGCGCACCGTACGGACACGCCGCCTAAGACCCTTCGCGGGCTCAACAAGCCCAAGTGTCAGATATGTGGCAATGTTGCTCGCTCCAGGTATTCTCTGACATATTTTGTTTGTACATGTATAGGTTTCGAAACCCTACAATTATGTCATAAGCCTGTGTTTGTCTTGGTGTATTGTTTACTTTTGGGGTTTCTGGTAGGTTTTGATTAACTTATGGATACAGTTTTTTCCTCGCTTGAAGCTTTAATAATTTCTTTTTTATTTGGAAAGGACGAAAATTAAGTGAGAAAGCGCGAAGAGTCGTGGGTTTGGGTATTGACTAGTGGTATGCAGTAAAGCACAAAGAAGGTCTATAGAAAATGTGTATTGAGAGGAAGGCCTTTCTTAGGCACATGAATTGGAGATTAAGCTCTATAGCCCTGTTAGAAGACGGGGATCATCGGATAAAGGGCGTTGCTTTTGCCTCGACCCTCTGGAACTCTTTTAAGAGACAAAGAACATGTCATATGGACTAGTGATAGTGTGAAAATGTTATGAATCCACTAGGTAAAACTAACCCTTGCAAACTAGCTTACAAGGGAAGGGTGCCTAGGGGCTTATAAACCATCAACCAATCCCATACTTAGTCGATGTGGAATCGTAACAATCACCATGCTTTGTAGTTGACGTCCACGGTGGTCCCGGCTCTTACACGGGCTGGCTGTGTGCTAGGTCTTTTCCTAGCTCTGGGCAAACACTACCATGCTAGCATCACTCCCGTGCTGCACAATTGCAACCGTTGCAACATGACCTTAGACGTGGGGTGGCTCTGATACCATTTGTTATGAACTTATTAGGTAGAACTTACTCTTGAAAACTAGCTTACAAAAGAAGGGTGCATACGGCTTATAAACCATCAACCAATCCCATACTTAGTCGATGTGAGATCGTAACAGAAAAGCAACACTGACCCTTTAAATCTGTCTTTTTTTGGTGGATATTTTGGAAGATTTTATTGGTGCGATCATACCAGCACTAATGCACCAGATCCCATAAAAACTCCGCAGTTAAGCGTGCTTTGGCGAGAGTAGTAGTAGGATGGGTGACCTCCTGGAAAGTCCTTGTGTTGCACCCCTCGTTTTTATTGATTATATGAATTTCCTTATCAAAATTTTGGAAGATTTTACATACCCAAGTTATCAAATAGTGCTCCTAGGTCTTTCTGAGTAAATAGAAAAAGAAGCATACAAAGAAGGATGTTGGATTACAAACCCAAGTGAGCATATTCATTGACGTGTTAAATAAATCCTACAGAATTGATGTATTGTAAGGATGGTTAAGCGTGAAAATTACTTTGATTAGTTTTTTTTTTTTTGGGAATGGTAGTTTTACAAAAGTTTTTTTTAATTTTTTTAATTTTAAGATTTTTGTTATATTTTATACATTGAAATAACCCCTAGGGGTAGGCTCAAGTGGTAAATGCCTTGGACTTGGTGGTATGCTCCCTCCAGATCTAAGGTTTGAATTCTCTTGGGTGCAAACAATTTCTAGGGGCTATCGGAATAGGGGATTTTCCTCTTGAATTATCCGAGGTGTACTTGTAGAAAACTCCTTGCCGAGGGCCTGTGCACCTTCGGGATTTGTAGGGATGTTGTTCTCAGACACTCGGTGCCAATAAAAAAAAAATATTTTATACATTGAAATTATACCCTTTCCTAAGCCAAACTGACAATGCAGGTGCCCGTTCAAGTCATGCAAGAGTTGCTGTTCGAGAGATCAAAACCCTTGTCCTATTCACGGTATGCTAACTTGACACATACATGTATGTAATGTTGAAGATTGATATATTTTTCCCCGAGGTCATTACTTGATGGCTGCATTGTTGAATTATATCTATTTTCACCCTAATATAATAGGAAAATCATACCAAACATGCTCACCATTGATGTTATTTTAGATACGTTGTGTTTACACAATCTCCGGGGTGGGTTCCTCGTCATAAATATATATATATATATAAATAATAAGAAACCAGTAGCCAACATGCTCACAATTGATGTCATTTAGGTGCCCATTCTGAACCTATTTGCTGCTTTCATTGATTCCTCTCTGCTTTCTGCATGTCTAACATAAAGACAATGGGGTGCCCTGTCCTAAGGGAATTGTGCAATCCTTGGTTTTTCATAAATCAGTCATCTTGTTGTTGTACATAGGTTAGCATAGAAAGAAACTTTGTCCGTGTGCATATAGTATTATTTTCTTACATTTTGGAGTTATCTCCCCATATGATTCACAATTTCGTTTGATCGAATAACAAATGCCAATTTATTTGTTAAAAGAAAGGGTTTTTGCCTATAAATGTTCATTTCTATGATGAGAGATTTTTCAAACTACTAGGAAGATACCTAAACATTCAAATAATTACATCTTGTATACGTGTTGGAGAAGATACATGTTGGCTGAGCAAGAACATAGTGGGTTTTGCCACTACAATAGGCTGTAAGAAGAAGTCGAACATACTTGGGGATCTTTACTTTGACTTTTGGAATCTTCGCCTTAAGCACTGTGATTCATTAAGTAGTTGAGGACCACATGAGATGATGGTGACAATAGTAAGTTTGAATGTAACATTGTTGGTTAAGTTCATTGATTTAAGGTTTTGGTTTAGAGAAGTGAGACACAAAGATTACATAAAAGTAAACCCACAAAGTGACGTGGCTTAATGTGATACGTTAGATTGTAAAGTTACTTTTATTCTATGGTTACTTTTAAGTGGTATCACCACGTGTTGTATCAAATGGTATGAAAGCCAATATTTCAAGGGCACAAGTGTTTGATGCAGTTGTGTTATCGATGTCTCTCACAGAATAGTGATGCTAACTCCCCCGTTAACTCCATTAATGGTTGGGTAAATGCTTGAATGGTGGTGAGTGGAGGTGTTTTTGCATGTGTGCTGGTGGTTTCCCAAGTAGCACGAGGTAACTCCTATGGTTTTTTTTATGACATGGAACCTCACTAAGCTAGGGTCCTTCAAATCCACCCTTGGGAGTAAACCTCGCATGCACATTTTTTTTTTTTTGGATAAGTTTCCTCACATACACAACCCCACCTACCAGAATCGTGTATTAGGTGATTCAGAGGAACTCTTAGTGCGGAGTCAAACCTAGGATGTCGGAGTCACTCAACCAAACCCGCCCTTTGGCTACTAGGCTGCACCTTGATTGGTAAGGTACTGTGGTAAGTCCGTATATAATTGAGCAGAAAGCTTACAAAGAGTGGTATTTTAGAGTGTGGCCCATGTCATCCAAACCAATAAACAAGAATAGTCGAAAATGGATTCCTTGTTTTGTCTTTTGGTACAAATACCAGATGAAAGAGCCCATTTGCACTTTTTTCCTGCTATGAAAAAGTAGGAATGAATTATTCTATTTGAGGAAAATCTAGGTATGTCCCATTGTCTTAGTGGCTTTAAAGAGTTGAATCTTTTTATTTTGGTATGCTCATGAAGTTTTCTATGTCTCTTTGGGTCTTGCCTTTCTCAACATTTATCTTGTAGTTGCAAAGACACTGGTTCGTGAGACTAGAAATAAAAAGTTTTCTACAGTCTGCAAAATGAATAAACATTGAAGTTTTCATTTTGGCGAAGAATACCTCAAGCAAGTATGACAAATTAGTGAGTATAAATTCGGTGATTTAATCAAGGAAGTATGACAAATTAGTGAGTATAAGTTTGGCAATGCAATAATGTCAAATCTTTTCTGATTGTTGCAATATCCTGAAGAGGTTATCGAGTAGTTTGGCTTTCCCAACGCAAACAATTTTTCCTAAAACCTAGTGGAGTTAGGTATATATCCGATAATTCATAGAGGTTAGAGTTTTTTATTTTTATTTATTCTTTATTTGATTCTTTTCATTAGACTATATAGTTTTGAGATCGTTATATGAATATAGTATGAATCTTTATCATTAGCAAGCAAGATCAGAATTTGTGAGAGAAAATAAAGAGAGCAAATAACAGCAGTAAAATATATCAGAAAATTGTAGTTTTTTTATTCTTCTGTATTCCAATCAGGCATTTTTGGGGAACAACAAATGGGTTTTATCATTTCAATGTTTCAATTCTTTTATCCAAATGAAGTGTATGTACTGTAAAGGAGTATTCAAAGGCTCCTGCTTTGAGGCTGATAAGGAGATTTATGAATTTTTATTTAGGTTTGCCCTTTTTTTTTTGTGAGCATGACCTTATGCCTCTTTTCCTTATTTCTTATTAATGCAGTTTTGAAAGCACATGCAACTGTCCCAGACAAGACACTGAGTTCTAGCACTCCTATGTTTGACCAGCAGGCAACTGAGGCATCTCCCTCAGGGTAAGTATTGAGCATCAATAAACCAGACGTGCATCTGATTCCATAGCAAATCATTTCACCTATGTTTCTAGTGTTTAGGACAACAGCAACCTGGAAAGTTATTTTTTTTAAAGAATTGCATTGCATTTTTTCATGTCTGACTTTATGCTCAGTTCTGAATGCCTTCGTATTATCACCAAGTATAAATATTTTCCACATGCAATTAATCACAATATTGCAACGAAATAGCCTACTTGTTTCCCAGGCAAAGATGGGAAATATGCTCAACATCATTTGATTGAATGGTGACCGAGCTACTTGTTTGTATACCTCTTTAATGATTTCTGTATGGGATGTGATTAGGTTAAGAACTCTGTTTGCTCTCTTTTCTGTTTTAATCAGTCAATTAAATTTGCATTTCCATATGCGAAGTTTGTTTTTTGCTTTTATTTTAATGCTTTCTTTTCTGAGGCTCCCATATATATATATATTTAGTAACTTCTTTGACATGCTTCTTGTTACAAATCACTTCAGCTGAATAATCAGTCTTTCAAGTTTTTGGCTCTGAACATTTTGTTTTGTTTTTGGGTTTATTTCAGGTCTTCACATAGAGTTGCATCACTTCGGCAACTTTCCAACAATTTTGCCCAGTTTAATAATGTGCAAATTCCTCTACGATCAAGAAAGCCATTGACTAGAAAGGTGCAAGGAATGCATCAATATATTTTTGTAAATGTTTGAGATATTGTTGCTTTAAATTTACTTGTCCTGATATTGGAAGTTATCTCAGGATGCTGCAGCAATTAATGAATGGAGATTTTCCAAGTTAAAGGAATACAAGGACAGAAACATCGAAGTGGAGGATGAAGCTTTTGACCGATATATGCAGAATATTAATTTACTTGAAGAAGTATTTTTGGTGCAATCTATTATTGAAGGGTCCATTGAGGACGAGTCCTCTGTTTCAAATCCCAACGCTACTCCCTTGGAGGCCAACACTGAGATGTTGGTCTCAGGACTGAAGTTGCGGCTAAGATCAAAGTCAATAAGAGCTGATAACTTCAAACAGAGGATACAACAAATTGTTGATCAGGGATTAAAGAAGCTTCAGAAGCCTGATTTGAATGATGGCAATAATGAACCAAGTGACCAAGATGAACCCAATGAAGGACCAAAAAAAGCCAAAATTGGGAAGACGGAGAAGGCTTCGGCCATGAGTGATCTGATTGATAAGTTGAACAAAGCTCGGAATGAGGAGGATCTTAAGTCTTGCTTGGAGATGAAATTACAGCTCTTTAATCAGGACACAATCTCTAGTAAAAAAGAAATCAAAGATGCAGCCCCGAAGGACCAGATTCCTAAAGTTGATTCAGAACCCAGAAAAGAGTTGCCTTTTTCTTTGAAAAAATTGATTAGCACGACAGAAATTGATGAGGAAACTCTCAACAGGATTGATGCACATTTCTCTTCCCTTGAGCAGATACATCATCTATGATTTTTGGATGGAATTTTCAATTGGGGATAGACCTAAAGTTAGCTTGTCTATAGGATTAAATGTCTTAAGGTGATTATGAAATACTGTACTCTGTTGTAACATAGTGATTTTTGTTGCCAAATACTCCTCAATTGCCCATTGATGCAAATTTCTTTTTTCTCGTAATGTTCAAATGCCAATTTCTTCTGATTTGCATTGTTGCTCAAGTATAACATGCACAAATCGAGAAATGAGTTCTGATTTGCATTCTTGTTCCACATCTATAGCGGATATGCTTATTCATTTGTGGAGTCAACTGCTCAGGATACTGATTTATGGCTACATATTAGTCTGTGTTCAAGGACCTAAAACCTCAACCTCACCTTTGAAAGTAGGTCAAGTACCACCATTGGGCCTAACGGTTTTCTTTGGGTTGGGCCAATTTAACCCGTTGTGAATATCTTGCAACTTAGCAATTGCTTACTGCAGATTTGTCAAGAGACCCAATCAGAGATATGAATTAAATTTATGGACCAGGATGTGGATACAGGGTTAGGGCTTGGGTTTGAATGTGAAAGCAAATGCTAGCCATCCAGTACTCTAGTCTAGAGCAGGTTCCATTGCTCTCTCTCTCTCATTTCCTTTTTTATTCATTCTTTTGTGCTGAGATTTCCATGAGGGCCTCTCATTTTTTACTTTTCCAAATTTGACTTTGAAGGCTACACATCAGGGCCGGGTACTTCACCATCTTCTATATCTTGTAAAAAGAAAATTAAAAAATATAAAAAAGAAAAAGAAAAACTATTGGCAGCCTAGCTAGCTATCTGGTTAAGAAAGTGGGTCGGTAGCTGAAAGAGACTTGAAAGCAGGTCATATATACAGAATATAGCCCCTTTGTTTTTGGCCAAGCAAGCATATATACATACAAATAATAATACTCTTATCTCGAATTGTCAACCTTGCAAGAAACCTCAATTTGGAATATGTAGTTTTCAAGTGATATCATGTCCCTCCCTCCTGATCATCTATCGGAAAGCTAGCTAGCTTGCTCCTCCATTTGGTCATGATTTACTGTTTGTTTGTTTGTTTGTTTGGATGCGAATGGAAATGGCACTCGATCGATGATTCTCTTTTTTCATAGAGTCAGAAATCCACCTCTTAATTGGAATAAAACAATAGAAAAGAAAAGGATCGCCACCTATATATAATGGGTAAGATTCTGACATGATGTTATACCATTTTCTTTCATGCATGTTCTTAGTACTGTCCTTAGCTCTACATATATATGTGGTTCTTTCAATTGGGAAAAGGAAAAAAGAAAAAGAGTAATTCTCATCTCAAAGGGACATCCAAAGATTTCTTGATACATTATTTGTCTTTGAATCAAAGTCATATTAATATTATAGTTCAGATGGATTGCTAGCTGGTGCCTAAAAAAATAAAAATAAAAAGGAATCCTAAATGGGTTCTAACCTAAAAGCATATACCCATTATGACAAAGAAATCCCATCCGAGTTTCTTCGCCAACTTTTTTTTTAATTTTTTTTTCAAACAAATTTTGAACCATCAAGCTTTGTGGGTTTCTTAATGGGATGTGCTTTTCCTTGCTTTATTCTCCTACATTCCTCTCCTGCACGCACAACAACTTTCTTGGTGGATATCAATCTTTCTACACACCATTTTCCCTTGAAACAAGGCCATCAATACTTTCGACTTCAGTGGCTCTACTCATCTCAACATCAACTTTTTGCAGGGCCTTTTTCAAATTAATCAATCCCATTATCATGGCGAGTACTGCTCTCAACCTGTTAATGATCTTAATTAATCATGATTCTTTCTAATTAATTTTAATTCATTTGCACTTATATTATATTCTCCCACCAAAATCAGAGAAGACATAAATATTACTCAAAATCATAATGCAAGGGGCACAAACGACTTCGAAGATAATTAAAAAGGACATGATTCTTATTTATTCCTTGATTCATGCTAAAATTTCCCCTCACAAATACCCTAATTAAATAATTTTCCACGGGGCATCAGTACTACTCCTTATTATTGGCATATATATAATCCCTTTTACAAGCAAAATCAATTCCAAATTCTATTTACTCTCCAGGGACTTCCAATAATATTGATCATTCTGATCATCACATGCCATGATCCGATCCATTTGGAACCTTTCTTCATTTGTTTAACTTAGCCCACGATCACGAACTATAATTATGTTGGCAACAAGGGATTAAAAGAAAAGATAAGAATATCACATGGCAATGGTGTTGCCAAAGCCCCATTAGTTAAAAAAAGCAAGAAAGATGCAATGTATGCCCCTAATGGCTATCAAGAAAGCTCAAATAGATTGACAAGGGAGGCATCATTTTATCCGATGTTTCGTTTTACATACAAACATATAAATATTCCTCTTTTTAAAAAAGTTTTCCCCCATGTGTATGTGCGGCCAAGAATCATGGCTTCTCTATAATTGTGTATTGGTACTATTAGAGAGAGCTGCGCGCGATTTCTGCCATTCGGATGCCACTAGTTTATGGCCTAAACTGTGCTCGAAAAAAGAAAGAGAGAAAAGATTTCAGTAAGGTCATGTTTGCCTGTCAAGTCCCACGTACAGGGCCATGTGGTTTTTTGCACACTATTCTAGAATCTCGTAAACATTATCTCTCTCTCTCTCTCTCTCTCTCTCTGATCTGAGACATGCATGCGGAACCAGCAGGCTGAAAAGCTTCTCTACATGGGTAGCTTTTGATGGTATTCATGAGAAAAAATACTTCGAGCTGGTGGTCTAGTCTAGTGCCAATTATGTATCGATCCATTGTAATATGCATGGTAAGGGTTATAATAATTAGTTGGAGAGTTAAAATAATAATAAGTAGCTAATTCATGATTAGGGTATTTACTATTAATTTGGCATAAAAATAATGTAGGGGGAATCGTGCCCATTGATGTTCGAGTTGCCCCTAAATTTGGGCAGTCTTGAGTAAAGTGGGACACACTTCTTTTGGGGAGGTATATAGATAATATTACCTTCAAGAGAACTGATTCTAATGATTAAGGTCATTACTTGCATATATATATATATATATTACAATTAAAACAATGTATGGCTGATCAATATTAAGGGTTAGCTGGGCAAGCTCGATCGAGGAGATGAATAAAAGTACTGAAAGAAAGATTGGTATCTTTCATGGTCCCTACCGGCCGGGGACTTTATTATTAAATCCCTCAACAGCTGCGATTCATGTGTCCCTCCTCAAAACCCATTAAGCCAAAAGATAATGCTCCTATTATCTAGCGAATAGATTGGTGTGTGGTGGCTAATTATCACGATCCCTTATAAATTAGGTTCAAGAAATTATGCGTATCTGAATATTAATAATGCTTTGGTAACACGGCACTACATGAGATCATGATCATATATAGGGCTAGCGTGGAATCAGGCCGGTCAAAAGAAAAGCAATTAGCAGCAGGGTGGAAATTAATCCATCATGCATGATAATTATATTGTTCTATGCATAAAGTATTCCAAGAGACAAATCCAAAAAAGAAATGCCAACTTCCAACTTAAATATTTTCTGATCATATATATATATATATATATAATATAGCTTAGCTTAGCTAGATAGCTAGGTGCATACAGGTTCAATTCCACCAGATAGATCGATCATTACTGCATGCTATGATAATATATAACGTCGTCATGAAACATGGACGTTGCAGGTTAATTCCAATTTTTGTTGCTTATCCGATCCTCCTAACTTTCCCCTCAAAAAGATTATCGTTTCATGTTGATTGTTTTATTTTCTTACAAAAACAAACAATAAGTGGGACAGTTAGTAGATAGAGATTTGAGATCAACTTTATCAAAATTGCTTTGAATTCTCCATTAAAAGCAAGTAGCTAGGCCCAGCAGCTTCCAGGGTTATGCATGTAAGACAAAATATAATAGATCATTTTGCAACTCCTCTTGCTTAATTCATTTTCTTAAATGGTGATCGATCGATGCATCCTATCTTACCTAAATAATATATATATATAGATATATATATATATAATTATATATATGGTCCTTAGCCGCCGCTACAAGATCACCACTTTTGTTTTGCTTTTTTTTTGGTTTTTCTGGTGTCGTGTTTTGCTCATCTCTTACCTAAGATAAAGACACCCACGGCCATTTATAATTAAGCTTCCCAAAATTCATGATACTAATTATATTATACACATATTAGTACTTTCTATTTTAATGTCTTGCAATCAAATGCAACTCAACTTGCGATCAAAGGTCCTTCAGAGAAAAGTAGTACTAGTACTACTCATGTGATGAATGAAAGAGTTGACCGTTTCAAATAAATATCTGAAGTGGTTGGTGTGTGCATATTAATGTCGCACAAAAGAAAAACCAAAAAGTGTTTGGCCAACGTATAAAGACTGTCGGGAAAGTTTGAGATAATTGAGATTAATAGGCAGGCCGGGTAGATCGAGAGAGATCAGCTAGAGCGAGCATCCTCTTTGGACCAGAAATAAAATTGCAGGAAGTGAACGTACAGTACTACTTTCGGCATGTTTAAAACGCAAAAAATTAGGTTAAAATTAACTTAATTGGGTACTTACTGTCTTGTTCCCTATTAATATATAAGCTCATTGGCATGCATTATATATATATATAGCATGCATGCACATATGCATGCATCAAATTATTTCATGACATTTCCAAATTCCTTTTCCTTACTAACTTTAATTATGTAATTAGGTGATTCACTTTTCACTTAGCTAGTTTGTTAATTATTTCTGACTCGTTCAGGTGATCTTTATATAAAATTTTCTATTTTTTTCAAATATCTCTTTATTTGGCCTGCAGTGATCATTATTATGATTTAACAGGAATATAATGGCATATATATATATAGAGTGTTTATGATCATGTCATGAGATTATTTAATTTATTTATTTTTGTTCCGCCTTTGATTTCATCGTCAAAACACTACAAAAAAAAAAGAGTATTTGAAACAGATTATTAATTTGCGGCGAGAATTACCATTTGGAACAAAAACATATTGATTTTCGCAGGAAATAACTGATAATAAATAAGCAATTTTCTTGTAATGAAATAATTCTTTTTTTTTTTTATTAACAAAAGCAAATTATTAGGTGTTTAGATTTATTAATTATTTAATTCTATATGCCATAGCAGGCGCGCCACTAGAGTTAATTAGATACCGTAAACAAGGATTTGATTATGACATGGTAGACTCCATGATGCTGTGATTGGAGGCCGGGCCTAGCTAGGAGCCGGTTTCATTTTCACATTGCTTAATGGACAATATGTTGATTACATATATATTAATTGCTTGGAAAAATAGCTAGATAAAACCAAAAATGAGCACAGGCCAGCCAATAAAAAATGGGCAACGACAATTGCTGCAATAATATTGCTGTCTAAGGCAACATCTGTATTAATTTCTAGATCAAACAAAAGTACTTGCGCTACTCTTGTCTGCATGTTACATGTCTCTTCTGTTTTTTTTTTTTTTTTGTTTAATTAATATATTACGACTTATATGCCAATGAAAATATCCATATTAATCAACAGTGAGAGGTGCTGCTTACCGATCGAGAGTAGTATTACGTATTAGGGATAAGAACAAATTAGAAATGAATGATGCCTTGAATCAAGTAGAATACTGTCAATTCAATGTACAAATATACATATAAATATATATATATATGTATATCAACTTAATTCGGAATTTACTAGAATTATTAGATGAGGAGATCAATATATATATATATAGCCTCAAGCTTCATAAATGGCTGTATTATGATTATATATAGTACTATATATAACCACAATTTGATCAGGAGTGTTCATTGATCCACCCATGTCTATGGCATAATCCCATTATTTTGAATAGAAAATTATTCTTATGAAGCACCAAAAAAAGTTATTATATATAATTCTGAATCATCACTAGTTATCTCTTCAATTAAATTAAGCAAATAAAGCATCTAATTTTGGTGTGGTTGACATAATCTAGGCACAAACAAGAAGCAAGCCAACATAATGTAGCCAATAACAAACAATTTAATAACATCTAGCTAGCTATCATGCATCTTTATAACTAAAAGAACCGACCCAGCTCATATATAGCTTGGGTTGTTGAAATGATAGAAGGTGGAAACAAGGTCTAATCCACCATGATGAAGGAAAACAAAAAAAAAAAGAAAAAGAGATTAGGATGATCATGGACTTAAAATAATATAGAAAAACAAAAAAATTGCAAAGAGCAAACAAGTGGCCTGGAGAATTCAGAATATAGATTAATAATGGATACATAATGTCATGATGTACTAGATTCGTACTGGTGGTGCTTTGTATTTCATGTGTGTCCTAATTAAGAGTACACACGTAGAGCACATGATATGGTTGGATTCAATTCCTACCCATTTTTATAATTGCTGACAAATCACATTAAAATGGGAAAGACTTGGGGCCCCTTATGGTAAAGATCATGACAACGTATACCCCATTGCTGAAGTAATGGGTCTCTGTCAGTAGTTTACTTGCCCAGATCGAAGAGAGAGAGAGAGACTCTGTCAATGGATCGGGTACATGAGTACCTTCAATAGTTTAGCCCAAATATAATGGCAGTGGGCCCATTGGTGTTTTGTCAAATGTCAGTTTCCGTTTTGGGTACTGCATTGCAGTGTGTCTTTTGACGGTGAAAAACAAAATAATACATAGTGAAGTGCTAAAGCTAGCCAACTACCACCTTGCTTTTCACTCTCTCTCTCTCTCTCTCTCTCTCTCTCTCTCAACTAATGAATATATAGCTTGCTTTCTTTCTAATTGAATCTTGTAGATCATGTTTAATTCATTCTTCCAAGAACTTAAAATCAAAATTTGCTACCACCAAAGTTGGCCGGCCGGCTTCTTTTTTCATGAGCAAGTTTTCTAATAATATTGTAGAGATTAATCATGAAAAGAGTTATCTATCTAGATGTCATGGGGCCTGCAGGGGGTTAGATATATCATGATCAGAGGATGCCCTAGACGTCCTTGCAGTCTTTCAAACTTTATATTTATTATATGAAAGAGTAGCAAATCCACCCACGTTTTATGGCACAGATTAGAGAGAGAGAGAGAGAGAGAGAGAGAGAGAGAGTTTCAAAGGATATTGCATCGTGCATGTGATCAAGGCAGGTTGGCAGAACTGGTGTGAAAAACCTAGAAGAAAGTTTAATTAATTAAAACCCCCCATCATCAAGAAAAAGAAACTATATATTCCAATATTAATAAAGCAAGGTCGTCGACGTCATGATGATGATCTCCATCTAATTTCAACATTATCTTAATTAATTTCTTCCGATCGTTTGATTTTCTCATTTTCTTTATGCTTTTTACTGAGCTGGTAGGTGAACCAAGTTAATTAGTTAGAGACAGCAGAGATCGAGGTGATTTGAAATGGGGATATGTGCCAAATAAGTGAGAACGTGATCATCGATATATGAATGATATATAGCAATATCAAACAGAGAGAGAGGTCAAGATCAGAGCAATTAAGCAACGTGGAGGCAAAGGAAAGAAAACACCGCCACTACTATACGTTTTAATAGGGGTTGGCTGGGGGGTGTGGACTCTAATTTCTTGGCCAATCTAATTTCTTCTGCTCTCTAGGCCAGGGAGACTTTCTTTGCCATCTCCATCTCCTTTTTTCTTAATAATAATAATAATGTTGGTTGAGGTTGTGGCTTGGATATTTATATATATATATATATATATGTATGGATAGTCATATGCATGCGAGGATGTGCATCAGTTGAGAATTGACCCAACCCACGCCTTCTCACATCATCTAGCTATGGCCTGCATGTTGCCTATATCTAATTCCAAGCCTCAGAAATTAATACAAGAAAAGGAAAAAAAGAAAAAAGAAAAGAGAAAGGTAAAGCAAAAACATCTCCCCTCTAAAAGTTAAGTACATATATATAATATGCTCGCTACGATTCAAAATCTCAATGAATGATCTATCAGATTTCAGTTGAAGTTTCTCTTTAATTTCTTGGAATAATAATAAAAAAAAAAAAAAGTCGGAAGTTTCAAATCGTTTGCCATCACAGTGATATAATAGCACTAGTACTGATCTTTGAGTGCAAGATAGATATAATTAGGTATAAAAGTACAATGTTTCTTGTAGCTGTTTGTAAGTACGTACATGATTAATATTGTTACTGTAGATCCACTACCGATGAACCGAACTTTATTTAATTAATTAAGGGTTTAAAGTTCTTAATATATATATATATATAGGTAGGCCCATGCTTTCTTATTAAGATACTAATTGTCATAATCGTAGTTATTTTCTACGAGAAAAGTACTAAGCGATCTTATAAAAGTAAATTTATAAATTGAGGTAATTTTATATGATACGTTATATCTACTTTATAATAAAAGTAATTTACCATAACGTACAATATCAAACTACGTTAGTTTATGATTTTTTTTTTTGTGATCAAGAGATCTCTTTTGGCTAAAATATTTCTCTTTCTATGAGTTCTATGCATGCTTAAGATTTCAAATGTTGATTTTTTCTTTTGATATATATATATATATATATTCTCAGCTAGCTATATACATGATGGGTGACTAGCTAATTAATAAGAAAACACTCGAAGGTTAGAATTTCTAACACTGCCATAATTATTCCCAGTACTCGATCCTTAGATATTGTGGAGGAATTTATAATACTCATTCCTTAGAGGCATTTAGCTTATAATTAGATCATTAGTCAAACTTGGATGATTGTCATTGAAAATGACATAAATATTATCAGGCAAGAAACTCTCTATCTAATGCATTATTTTTGAACTTCTTAATTTGCTTATTATTAAACTTTATAATCGAAGTTGATATGCTCCAATATTATCACTTTTTCTTGGCATGACAATCTTGATCAATGGAATTTAAAGGAAAGTATATTTTGATATATGACAAAAAAATGCCCCACAAGGCGTGGCTTCCATTAGTTTAGTGATTCAAGGTGGCCGGTGTACATGATGTTAATTATTTAAATAGCTCATCACTTCCGTGCCAAAAAATATGGGATTTTTTTTGTCCTTTCAGAGAATGACTTGAACCAAACATCACTTACCCCAATATATACGAAAATGACTTCCACAATTTGAACATAACCTCTTCAAATCAAGCCAAAACTCATGGCCGGTTAAAGCCTATAACTTTAATAGAGCATGACCTCAACAAGAATCAACTCAACGGAAACAAACAAGAGAAATGAAAGCTATATTTGCGCGTTTGCTTATTCCAACAAAAAGAAGAGGGATCGATTGTTTTCAATAAGAAAATAGTTTCTTGTTACGTTTTTCAAACGCCAGCTTCGTAAAAGATGTGATTTTAAAAAATTAAAAAAAAAAAAAGGAGAAAAAGATCAAAAAGGAAAAGATGCCAAGAATTTCACGTAGCTAGGTGCAGGAATTGAGTGATTATTATTGTTTGTTTGCAACCTTTGATGGATTCTAACCGGAAAAGCTGAGCGAGGCCATATTTCTTGGTTCTTTGTTGTTGCATCATGTGTACATGTACGTGTCTGACGCGTGAACGTTATTAATGCGTCTCGTTTTCCTAGAGACAGAGAAAAGTAAGAGAGAGAGAGAGAGTGGGTAAGGGATCAGTAAGTTTTTGATCTTACTAATCGCATTTTCATAAATATAGATCAGCCTACCATTCTATTTTCATTTGATTATATAAGATGTTGATATTTATCATCAATAGATTATAATAAAAAATAATTTAATAAATAATTATTTAATAATAATAAATATATCACATCATATATAATAAAATGAAAATGAGATGACGATGGAATGTAAATTTTCCATAATACCTCTGTACATGCATTCTGATCGATCTTGGCAAAGCATATATCGTTGTTAGTGTTATGAGCAAGATTGCCGATCGATCAATGTTCCATGGCATTACTCCTGCCCCTCGGAAGAGGCAACCATGAATCCCATCCACACGCTGCATGGTCATGCGCATGTCGACAACAAAGTCTTGCTGGTAAAAAAAATATATATATATATTGACCGTACCTATTAATAATTATATTTATCTTAACCTAGCGGCCTCATATATGATTCTATTTGACCTAAACAAATTAACAATATTATTATATACTGATAATCCTTTCTCTCTTTATGCGCACCATGGTCGATCAGTAATGTTTATCGATCGAGATTCATGGTACTCCAGCTCCAACGTCAGAACTGCGCGCACTTTCATCTTCTTAACTTTAACCTAATGTGATTTTTCTCACGAAAACCCTGTAATTAATTTTAGTTTTAGATCAAGTTCTATAGCCAGAGAGTGGTTTTATTTGATGCTAATTAAACTTTACTACTACTTGCAAAAGCCATGCATATACAATCATCTAGTCTTGCCCAGAAGAGAAAATCCATTAATATATATTAATCAGAAAACGCAAGTCTGTAAACTGCCATGAGCTGGTCCACCTCGGCAGGCCAGTTGCTTTTCAAAAGGTTAGGTCTGCTTGATTTCTAGGCATGAGCCTTAGATGCAGTGAAATATGGTGGAACGACAAATCAGATCAAGAAGGGCGGTAGTCTAAATTAAAATCCGAAGGACGTACGTTTTGCCCATTGACAAAGTTTTAAAAGGGATATTATATATTGCATTATTGTTTCTTTTTCTTCTATTGTTTATTCCTTTCGTTTTCAAACCCATGTATTTACCAGCTTTTAGGCTAGCTAGCTTATCGTGAAAAACCAATGACAATGAAAGAAAAAGAAAAACCCCGGAACACACGTACATCGAATCGACATCATGATCATCATGAGGTTCAGTTGGTTTGTCTTGGAAGAAGAAGTACTATTGTTTCATTTATATATAGAAGGTGTAATAAAAACGATCGATATATCTTGAATTTTAAAACAAGACTTGTTGGATGGATGATCATCACATTGATAGATTGATTGATTGATCTATCTATGTTTTCTTTGAATAATATTAGTCTAATTTACATGGCTACGGGTCCGACTTTCCCACAGGAATTAATTAGGTAGCTTTTCTTTTTCGATTTATTGACAATTAATTAATTAATTTATTATATATAAAAAAAAACTACCTCTATTCTGATCTGATGATCTGATAATTACATGATTTTCTCAATTCCAAATTCGGTCCTCATTATTATACGTTTGAAAAGTTAAGGTATGAAAAAGACAATGCCTGATATATCTCTCCGGCACATCCCCCAACTCCCAAGGAAAGAATGGTAAAGAGATAAAGAGGGGGAAGCTAATTTGAAATAATTATATTCCACTGGCACCTTTGAAAGGAGAAGAGAAGCTAATTCTCTGGTTTGCATCCAAAGTCAATATAATGCCAATGAACAGTACTATACATATTTATATAGTCATTCCAAAGAATGCCAAACCATTCATATTGGCAGTTTCAATGCTTTGATTCCCCCCCCCCCCCAATCAATCCCTTCCTTATATATGGCCTATCTGGTCCCCATGATGATTGAGAAACTTTCACAGAGAGAGAGAGAGAGAGAGAGAGAGAGAGAGAATCTCATGTGTTATAATTAGTCGCATATTTTGCTTCCAAGTGTGGACAAAGGCTAATTCAAGAGAGGGGGTGGGGGTCATGGGTCGTGCCTCATGCTTGCTAGTGGTTAGAATGAAAAACCCATGACCAGCTCATATAATGGTTGGCTTTGCATCATAGTCGCGGGTATACCTCATCATTTACATATCCAATTTCTATTTATAATATTATAGCTCCAAATCGCTTTCTCTATATATACTTGTTGCTCATGAATATTGTGTATTATTGACCCTATATATATTATTCTCATGATCACATAATGTGGTTAATTTGTTCACCTAAAAGAGGGGAAACATTAACTTAAATTTTATAACTTCTATCATTGCTAGCTATATATCTTTAATAAATTGTATTGAAACTATTCATTTTAGTCTTAAAAGATTTCGATCTAATTTAGTAGTTAATATGATAAGAATATTGCATTTCGTTTATTTGCAATTATATATATAATATACGATATATATATATATACACACATATACCTGTATATTCCTTACAATTTGATACATGACTTTGAGGATTGCACTTCAATCCTTGGCATCTCAGTACTGCAGGCGTTCATGCCATAATCTATATATATATATGCTGTATAATTTCTGATGAAGCACAAAGTTCATCTCATATATAATACAAACCTAATTATATATTTACATAATCAATTATATAAAAATAAAATAAAGAAAGATCAGGTGATTAATTTAAGTAAGGAAACTGATGATCTAAAACCTACATATATATATATATATTGTTATCATTGCAAAAATAATAAACATTGCTTGCAAAATTTCAACCTAGCTAGATGATCTCTTGTTTGGCCACCAGAAAAATACAAAACAAAACAAAGACGCTCTCTTTCAAACGCTAGCTAGCTATATATATACGATTTTCAAAGACATCCACATTGATTCATCAACATGCATGTAAGGTGTCCCAAACCAGACACAACTAGTCACTTCTCTTGTCATTATTGCATGAACTGCGACCCAGCATGCAACGAGTACGTCTCTTTAATTGTCCATCATGCCTGGTATGCACGCTAGCAGCTAGTTGATTGCTTCCTTCGTTCAAGGTCCCATTTGGATAAAGTATCGTGATAATTTTTTTAAATTTTTATATAATATAAAATAAATAATTTAATATTATTAAATTTTAAAATAATAATGATCTTAAAAAATTAATATTTTATTAAATTTTTATCTTAATTCATTTCATCTCAACTCACTATGCCAACAACAATTTAATTTCCCGCATCCAATAATTATGGGAATTTGAACCCGAATTTCTCCCCTTTTTTGTTTTTTTTGTAATTATGATATTATGGTATATAAAATATTAATAATAATATGATGTTAACATGAACGACTATATTGTCTATATTATTTTCCTAATTTTGGGCTGAGACAAAAATTAAAAAGGACAGATACAACCTATATATTATATTTTATATATATATATATATATATTAATATATATTAATTAGGACCAAATCGATGGTTTCTGGAGAACGCTGTGTCCATTTCAGATTAATACTTATGACACTGACACTTTTTTTTTTTTTTTTTTGGGGTCTTCCGGCCTATTAACATCTATTGATTTAATACTAATATATCATCTGTGAAAGGAATTTTGAATGGTTTCCATAATCTTGAATATGTATACGGTCATTTTGACTTACATTTTACATAAAATTTAAACTTAATCACGGCAGCTAGTTGACATCATATATAAATATATATATTATATGATAATTTATTCATGACATCTCCATGAATCTTGTCATCTGTAATTTTTACTATAATATACGTCATGCACGTTGGCGTTAACTCTATGTCTTGCTAATTTAGAAAAAAAAAAAGTTTCAATGTCAAAAGTTATAAGCTAGCTAGGCCGGTGTTTCAACTAGCTCGCTAGTATTGATCAAATAGTTCCTTGCACTGAAACTACATGATGCAATAGTTCCTTACAATTCATAATTCAATAGTTCTTGATCAAGTACTACTACTGATAATAATTCAATACGTACGTTAAAAGAAGATATAATTTGAAGATCATGTAAAGGGTATTTAATTATTTATCCCTCCATATATTAAACAAAATTAGCCTCGTAATTAATGATTAAAGATAGATAATAAATAATTTGTATCAGAAAATCATGATACTCCAATTAATAATTAATTCCGGCCATCAGCTTGCACAAAAGGACGAGATCGATATTATATAGAGTCCAGATCGATCGATCATGTGATATCTCATAGTAACTGTTACCACATGCACTGCAAATTAGTAATTGGCACCCCACAAATGCATCGATCAAGAAATTAATAATACTTTCTCAATATTCCACTTATTCAAGATTTTAAAAAAATAAAGATAAAATCTGTATCCCTCAAAGTTGGTCCCGAGATAGGACCCTTAGTTAGGAGTGTGTGTCAGATTAGGCAGCAAAAACTCTCTCTCTCTCTCTCTCTCTCTGTGTATATATATATATTTATATAAATATATTGGAAGCTAGGCGATTTACCTTTAAATGGCCATGGAAATTGGTGACCTACTGTTCTGAGAGTTATGCTTTGATGTGATCGATGTGCAGTACGTACGCAGACTTAGTAGCATTTCCATTATTTTGATACCTCTGCTGATCAGATCCGTTTGATTAGGGGGACCGCTGAAATATTTCTTTCTTTCTTTATTTACAGTACTATTTATTACTTTTGTTCTTATATAGCCAAAAATATTGCTCCATGTTCATCATGCATGCTCATGTGCAACAGCCAGTACAACTGTTTTCTTCCTCTTGACAATGCAGCAAAATGATAAAATTTTGGAGGTTTTTGCTTGAATTGCAATGGAGGATCAGCTAGGCCAGAGATCATCTGCACTCAGGATCTACGTACCCTTTTTTGTGGGCCACTTTGTACTGTTACCGGGAAATTTAAAGTAATTTTGCTGGGAACTTAAGGGAAATGTCTAAAGTAATTTGGTGTCAATTGTCTTTTCCTTTTTTTCCCTTTTTGTTTCATCACTTACTAATTTCCAAGCTGATCAGGATTTAGTAGTTTTAAAGAGACAACCCCCACATTCCAATAACATTAAATTGTGAGCTCGGCTCTTGTTTTCTCATGTAGTGGAACCTCATTATCAGAAACTGAGGCCAAAGTGAAAGTACTAACAGATAGCCTCATAAATATTTATAGCACCATCCACCCTCCTATACAATTAATTATTTGCTCCCACACTCATGACAATTATCATAAATAAAACTCGATCTACGGCCTCCAGTACTCATACATCATTATTCTTATAAATTTCTTCCATTTTTAAAATTAATTTTTTTTTTTTTTATAAAATTATAAACATATTCGTCAATATCTTGTACACACTTTCGAGGTACTCGTGGATCATGATCAGTGATAAGTCCTTGTTGACTTGATGTCATGCACTTGGGTACTTCAAGTTATACCATTCATAACTCTTTATACAAACGATCAATTAAGGCCACAAGAAAAAGAAAATAAATCATTAATGCAAGAAGAACAGCATTAAACATTCGATAAATATAGTAGATCAACAAAATTCATCATATATATGTTTAATATCTCACTCACATTTTTATAAGTTTTAAAATCCGTATATATAATAACTGATTAGCTTGAAGATCTTAATCATTAATTATGAAATTTGTCTACTTCCAATATCCCACTAATTATATATATACTATTGATTATAAAACATACATTTCCAATTTTCTTCAAATAATACCAATATATAATATGTAAGCTAGAGTTACATTCTACCCATTACATGGAGCTAGCTAGCATGGATAAGTAGTATTTATATATATAGTATCCATGAGATTATATATATTAGAATATAAGTGACGCCGGACAGGATAGTGATTATCCTGTAAGCTAGTTTCAACATATGATTCACAGGAGAAAATTCGCCCAAAACCAGAGAGAAAAGTCTCTAGGGTTTAACGGAATATTATAAAATCCAACAAAATCCCCAAATCAGTCCACAAGCCGGACTGTTATAGCCAAAAATCGTGTTTATCCGAATTTTGCCAAAAATAGCAAAATCTCAAAAATCACTCTAAATTGAAATTCAAAATAAAATAAGCAATCTGCAAAAAATCCGGCCCAAATCGAATTTAAAACAACTTCCTAATTGACAAGCGAAAAATTACCATAAATAGTAAAAAATAACTAAAACTAGTGATTCGGAGGGAAAAATAGCAGAATTTGAGGTCGAAACAAAGGCACATGGAGCCATGCTTAATGTGGATAGCGTGCGCGTCGAAAGGAGCTTTCCGAATTGGGGTCTTATGTGCGATTTCGACACCCGTAGCCAAAGTTATGGCCAAAAGACTGAAACACACTCAAAACGGCCCCAATGAGGAACATATCACAATCAATTCCTGCCTTTGCGCTGATCTGCCAACTCATGGTATCTCAGCGCCATTAAGGTGCAATCTGACAACTCAGCATCATGTGTCTCGGATCCCCCTGCATCACAATTGGAAGGATTCACCTTGTTAATGTAGTGAAACTCATTGGTTTTTGCGTTGAAAGATCAAAGCGGGCTCTTGTATATGAGTTCATGTCTAATGGGTCTCTCAATAAATATATTTTTTCACAAGGAAGTATCCTCCTGAGCTATGAGAAAATACTTGATGTTGCTCTAGGAGTGGCTCGCGGGATTGAATATTTACATCGAGGTTGTGATATGCAGATCTTGCATTTTGATATTAAGCCTCACAACATTCTTTTAGATGAGAATTTTACTCCCAAAGTTTCTGATTTTGGCCTTGCAAAATTGTATCCAGCAGATGACAGCATTGTTTCTTTGACTTCTGCAAGAGGGACATTAGGATACATGGCTCCTGAGTTGTACTACAAAAACATTGGAGGCATTTTATACAAAGCTGATGTTTATAGTTTTGGAATGTTATTGATGGAAATGGCTAGTAGAAGAAAGAACTTCAATACTTTTGCAGAGCATTCAAGTCAAACTTACTTCCCTACTTGGGTTTATGATCAGTTCTGCAATGGAAAGGATGTAGAACTGGAAGGTACCAAGGAAGAGGACAAAAAAATAGGCAAAACAATGATCATAGTTGCATTATGGTGTATACAGATGAATCCTAATAATCGTCCTTCTATGACTAAAGTGGTAGAAATGCTTGAAGGAGAAGTTGACTGCTTACAAATGCCTTCCAAGCCTTTCTTATCATCATCATCAGCGTCAGCATCATCATCATATAAACAAGATATTGAGGACAGTTCAACCCAAACATGGTCATCAATCCGATCAAGTGAATCAAGTGCCCTCAATCAAGCATAGATGCCAGATTAATTGACTCGCTCGTACTTGACAAATGGATTGAATCTTGGGTTGAGAAATGCATGAGAAGGTATGTGCTACTATTCCAATCTGCATTGGTCATCCTTTGCTAACTTCTTGAATTTTGCATATTGGATCGGACCTATCCAGGTCATTTGGAGATAATATTGTTTATTATTGATGAATGAATGTTTAAAGATGATAGACAATAAACAATTGAGAAACTATTTTCTGAAAGTCATATATAAAATAATTATTCAGTAAATACTCAATGTTCTTTTTATTAACTTGTTCAAACTAATAGTCATGTTTCAAACTTTATCTTCATTGAATGCCTTCAACTTAAAGGTAAAGTGCATTACGTATAGAGAGGGGATTCAGCCAAGATTAACTACCTTATAACTAACCCCCATCCCATATGTGAAATATAGCTCTATTTGAATCCATATATATTGCTAAGAGTATTATGTTATAATCTTCAAGATTTGGATCTACGCATAACATCTTGTTTTCCTAGTTATTTAAGACCTTACAGGTTCTTTAAGCATCACTCATCAGAAGTTCTACAAATATATGCATATGTGCGTGTGTGTGCACTAGCATTGGACTCATCAAATGAGTCCAATTTTTAAAATTTGATGATCTAGAAATAGAGGCGTGACTTGTCCCTCCCAAATTTTTTAGTGTGTTTTCTTGTTCCTAGCATTCATTTGCTTTCTATCATCTCTATATCATTTTATGACTTCGGATGTGGTCTTGTTGGGTGCGATTTGGATAAGGAGATAAAATGAGATAGTTTTAGATAAAAGATGAAAGTTGAATAAAATATTGTTAGAATATTATTTTTTAATATTATTATTGTTTTGAGATTTGAAGAAGTTGAATTGTTTATTATATTTTATATGAAAATATAGAAAAATCATAATAATGAGATGAGATGAGATGAGATGAAATACTTTTGTATAAGACCTTAGTCAATTAAGCATTTGACATATTAATAGCCACTCACTTCAAGTGATTTGATGGCAGGCCTTTCAACCATGATTACAGTTATGAGTAGTGTTAGGCTGCCGCCAAGTAATGACCGCTGGGCATGCCACCTAGCACAACTTTGTTTTTTTTTTTTATTATATTTTTTCCTTCTTTTTCTTTTCATATTTTTTTAATATATTTAAATATATTTAAAAAATAAAAAAAATACACCAATACACTAAAAGTCATTGTTTTAATCATTAAGTAAAAGAAAAATTAAAAATATAAATAAATACATGAGCTGTCAAAATGAGGGAGCAAATTCTGGTGGTATATATACTAGCATTTCTCTTACAGTTAGACTATTTAATTTGCTAAAATATCGTCGAGTTTGGTTTTCCCAATTTTACAGTACCATGCTTGTCTGGTCAAGTTTTACTTCGGAATTGATAAATTTTCATTCGTCACCACGACAAAATAATATTATATATAAAATAAAAGAAATGAGTGGACTAATGTGAATATATAGTTCACTAATTAACAAAGAAATATTTATGAGAACATATCCTATATATTAATGTTCATTACCGTCGTGGTCTGCAATATGTGCTCATTGCAAAAATCTAAAAACAAGTATGTTGATTGTCAGCTTGAACTATTTTAAGGAGGTAAATTGTCTAAATATAAAACAAAAAACTTATATTTTTTGGGCGAGAACAATATCAGTTGCTTTTTCTCTCAAATCATTTGTTTTGTTCGTTTTTGCATTCTCAGTAAATATTTGATTTCAAGTTTAAGAAGTGATTCTTGTTTCTATTTTGGCCAAATTTTTAAGAGGATTATTGTTTATTTATGTATTCAATTTTCTTGGAATAATTTAGATTTTCATATTTTTGAAAAAATCATTAATTATAATTTCGAATTTTGGAACTATTTCAATCCAGCTTGTGAGCTTCATAAAATAATTTTGAATTTTATCATCAATCTATATTTTTTTAGAGTTTTCTCTTTGTTTTGCATTTTTTCTCAATCTCAATCTCTAGTTTCTATTTATTAACTAGTAGTCAAAATGTAATCTTTAATTCTATTTGGCGTTAGTTAGCATCAGAACTTTAGCATTTTTTTGAGATGATTTATCATCAGTTTTCATGGTTGATGATAGAGGTCATGGTCGGCTTAGGCTGGTTCCAAATGAGGAAACCCTTTACCGAGATCGTAACTTATAGAATGTGATAATTGCAGATTTTCAGAGTCAGATATCAGAATTAACCCAACGTCTAGAGACGCATAACTTGGAGGATTTGATGGATGACCATGATTTTGACTCCAGTTTAGAGACTCTGTATCACAATTGTGCTATATTCTGAGAGCACCCCTGGTTGCACTATGAAGGTTTCATTTATTTGTTGCAAGAGGTTTAATGGATTGACTATTGTACAATGAACGCTCTTCCAATGCGCGAAACTCTACACCATTGTACAATACATATCTTGATGAAGATAAACAAGTATCGTAAACATAGAAAACTTAGCAAAAGAAAATGGTGATGAAGTTTTGAAGTTGGAAGATGAAACAATTTTCGAGACAATTAGTTATGTTGGTTTTTTGGGAGTTGAGGTTTTGTTTTTTCAAATTCTCCTATGCTAAATATCGTTTTTGGATTTGAGACGTGGGAAAGAAACTTTATTTTAAAATATAAGATGTTCAATATTATTTTATTTTAAACTTGTCAAATCAATTTTAATTTTGTCATGATTTTTGGGATGAGACCAAAAAATCAATTTTAATTTGACATTACAAGATTGAGGCAATAAAATTTAGAATTCAAGATCGAATTCTTTACAACCTGATGAAAATGTTGTAAGTCCAAATTGTTATTGGGAAAGTTTAGATTATACATGGATTGCGTTGAATTACCCTACCTCAAGGTGAATGTGCGCAAATATGTAAATAAACGTTTAAGATCTTCCTTGGCTTGGGTAATATCTTTTTTTTTTTCTTTTTTCTTTTTTTTTTTCATCCTACCAAATCATATATTTATGTTCATTTTTATATTATTATTAAATATTTGATTTTAAGTTTTGAAAATGATTCTGATTTCAATTTTAAAGAAGTTTTTGTTTAATTCCTTATTTAATTTTCATATAATAATTTAGATCTTCTCATTTTTAAACAAATCATTATAATTTTAAATTTTGAAATTATTTAACATCGGCTTATGGATTTCATAAAATACTTTTAAATTTTATTATTGCTCCAAAATTTTTTCCAATTTTATTATTCCTTATTTTTAATTAATTAACTAGTCCTCAAAATATAATCTTTATTTTGCGGGCATCAAATATGGTCATAGACTGTTAGGATAATGTTACAAGAGCACTGGCAACGGAATGGTTAAAATGGATAAATATCTAAACTTTGAAGGGATTGAGAGCAAAGATGTTGGCATTGGATTCGGTAAATCTAAAATCTCAAATTTTGAGTTACAGTAAAGTTATTTGCATCTTTATATTTGAAGAGTCATTATTCACAAGTCTATTCTATTATTTTATTACAAAATATAACATATTATTATTTTGAATTTGAAAATTAATTTGTGAAATGTGTTTGTTGGTTAATTAGGTTGAGAAAAAATTTAGTTAGAAAATAATAATTTAAGTATCAAATGAAATTATTAATGTACAATGATTAATGTAATTGTAAAATATGAAAAAAATAAAAATAAAAATATTATTATTAAAAAAATAAGATTATATTATTATTTTGATGAATCCAATAGTTAATCTAATGTGGGATTATAGATAAGGAAGTTTTAAATTTATAAAAAGTATGTTATTTTTATCAAATTTTAAAGATAATTTTAATGAAGCCAATACTAATGTTGTAACTCCATTTACTTGTAGAATAATGGATATTTATAATTCAAATAATCTTCACAATCTCTTACTATTCATTCACACTTCACACTCTATATTTTGTTAATTTTTTTATCATATATTTTTTATATGAATAGTGAATAAAAAATTTAAAATAGTTAAAAAAATAAATTTTAAATTTTTTTTAAAAAATATATTAAAAAATATTATAAAATATGAAGTGTGGAGTATATGTGAATAATAAGAGGTTGCATAGTAAAATCTTTTATAATCTAATTGGTGAAAGAAGGCTGATTGGGCTGTCATATCAAAATGGAGGTCTTCGTCAACTTTGAATTATTAGTCTGGTTTGGTTTTAGCTCTGCCAGTTGGCATATTAATAGCTCTGTTTCACTTCGCGACTTTACCACGTGGTCTAGCAACAGTCAATTATGTGGTTGCCAGTTGCATATTAATAGCTCTGTTTCATTTGGCGACTTTCCCACGTGGTCTTGCAATAGTCAATTATGTGGTTGCCAGTTAATTTTGATCATTCCCACTCACTTCAACTGATTTGATGGAGGGTCTATTTGTTAACAAGTCGTCAAGTTTTATTTTTTTAATATTATTATTATTAATATTATAAGTAATAATATATCTAGAATACATTATATAATATATTATATAATAATATTATAAAATAAGAATTTTTTTATAAAATATTATTATTTTTATAAAATATTTTACCAAACTATCATTCATTTTAACGCATTATTATACAACTATAAATGGCAACGTGCACTGCATGTATGTCCTGTGACCAATTTTATTATGTTTCAAATTTTTAACAATAAATGAACAGTAGAGACAGTCTAAAACTACAACGAAAAGTCATAATAACTGATCATGATTTATTTTTAAAAAGTTAACTTCTTTGCACATATACAAAGAAAAAAAAATTAAGTTAGCTTGTTTACAAGAGTTTAATTGCAGACTATTTGTGTTTATTGCATAATGCTGGTTACCCATTTCAACATATCATGGAACCTCCGATTCTAACCAACAATACAAACTCTACTACAAACAGAATAATTGGTTCAGAGGATAATAAACTTGATGGTGGGGAAACTGAAATGCCATGTGAATCTCCTAAAATTGAAGAATGTATTAAAGATATACCAATTCCTCAGGAACCTGATGATGGTAGTGTCGAGAAATCTCAGAATGTCCAAGTGGATGATGATGATACGATTAAGGAACTAAAGTTGGGAATGGAGTTTAATTCCCTTAAAGATTTAGTAAGTTATTATAAATAAGAAGGTTATGGGAGAAAATATTTTTAAATTATTAGTAAGTTATTATTAGTAAGTTTTTAAATTTTCATATAAAATATAATAAACATTTCAATTTTTTAAAATTTTAAAATAATAATAAATAATGTTCTAACAATATTTTATTTAACTTTTAATTTTTATCTCAACTAATCTTATCTAAATTTAATATCCAACCTTAAAAAAAATAAAAAAAAAACCTTAACTCACCTAATCGGCAAAAGAGCAAAAGCATAAGAAAATCATATTTTATGAGAAAAATAGGAAAAAAAAAAGAGTAATTGATAAACAATTGTGTACTGAACGTGTGTTTAGTTACAAATATATAAAAATGAAAACTTGATAGCAAATAAGAAATGAGAAAGTGAAGAAATTTTTTTAAACAAAATTAAAACAAATCATGGGTTTATATAACTTGAGGTAAACCTACTATAAACTTAACAGAAATGATAAATCCATATAAGTTTGTGTTTTATTTAGTTATATAACGCAAAAGTTTAATAAGAAAATTTTAATAAAAGCTTAAATTAATAATAAAAATATTAATACTAAAATTTTATTACAAATTTTAAAATGAAGAAACAAGGCTGCAAGCGAAAAAATGATGTTTATTACAGTTTGAAAATTAAAATTAATATTAATGATAATTTTGTTAGGTTTCTATATAAAAAAAGATGGAGTAAATTCATTTGGTTATGGGAGAAAACATTTTTAAATTATGGATTGTACTGAAAGATTATTGAAAAAAAAAATTGTTTTAATTTTATCTTCTTTATGAGAAGATAATTTGTTAGTAATTATGAAACATTTATTCATAAATATGTAAAAAAAAAAAATTCCAACATTATATAAATTATCAAAAAATGAAAAAATTAAAAATGTATTCTAGACTATATTATTTTGCACTACAAATAATGTTAAATCATTGCGTTATTCCAAAATCAGTTTAGTTTTTAGCTTAAGAATGTAAACCAAATCATTTTAATTTACTTTAAAAAAGTTTTCATAACCTTTTTTAATATTATTAAAACCGAAGCACTATAAGAAATAATAACAACGAAAAACATTAATTTATTTAACATTTTCAACCTTGGTTAAATAAAATAGTAATAATGATATATTATATTTTAAAATTATTAAGAAGTTATAATTTATTTCCTTATGAAAATTTGTAATTATACCAAGCAACCTACTATTATTACTCTTAATAGTTATGGTTGAATGTGTATGTTGTATATTTATTATTTCCAAAATAAAAATATAATGTGTTAATTTTAAAATTTAAAACTATAGTGGTAAGTATTAAATAATTTAATCATATATTTTATAAAGTCTTATCCTTTACATTTAAAAAAAAATTAAACAAATTATACTACATTAGAAACTGTAAATCTATCTCAAATAGTGTAATTAATTTCAGATTAATTAATAAACTATTCAATTTATCTAGAAATGAAAAAGATATATATTTAAGTTTATTTCTTAATAAATCATTAAACAAAAATTATTAATAAAAGGGAAAAATTAGATTTATACTAAAATTTAATAGTTCAATTCGATATTTAGATAATTCAAAATTAAAGGAAATAAAATGCTGCACAATATTAAAATTTAATTTTTAAGATTTTGATTTTTTATTAAAATTTTATGAAGACTTGGTGTCAATTTGGAAAAAAAAAAATACTATAGTCCAATTGTAAAGCTCAACTGATTTATAATGTTACTCATTTTTCACCTCTAAAACCTAAAAGCAATGCTATATCTTTCTTTCGATAAGGATAAAAAAATCTATTTTTTTTTAATTTTTTATTCAATTTTTTAGACGTTTAAACATTAAAAAAATTTCACAATATCATTAAAAATATTTTTTTATAATAATGAAATGAAATGAGATGAATTGATAGTGTTTCTATAAAGGGGGCAAAATAGGAAAAATATTATTGGACTAAACACTGTTCATGCCCGATTCGCACGGTGGCTTAGATCGGCTCGCGGTGGTTAACTGCTGCAGGAGAGGGGCTGAGATTGGAAGAGGAGGGGCGACGGACGGAGGCGAAGAGAATGGACCGGTCGGTGTTGGCCACGCCGGCGTGCGGCGGCGCACTGGAGGGGACGAAGAAATGGGTTGGCAGCGGCTTAGATTCGTTCGCGGCGGTTAACGGCGGCACGATAAGAGCTGATATTTGAAGGGGAGGGACGCCTGACGGAGGCGAAGAGAGTGGCCGGGGTGGTGTTGGTCACGCCGGCGTCCGGCGGTGCACTGGGGGAGACAAAGCAACGGGGGAAGGGGAGTGGCAAAACGGAAATTTTGGAATAGTAGCAGGGGCAAAATGGAAAGAATACAGGGATAAAACGGAAATTTAGAAACAGATGTAGGGGCAAAATGAGAAAAAAATTTGTTAGACGAAAACACTGTACTTAACGGATTCGCTCTTTATATATAAGTAGATATGTTATACAATATAACGGAGGTAAATCATTTTCCTATTATTATACCACCATGCTTGGATTGTCAAGATTTACTTCAAAATTGTTAAATTTTTATTTGTGGCTAAGAGAAAAATAATGTTTTAAACACAAAATTTAATATAATTTTTTAAATTCTTAGATAAAACATAAAAAATACTACAAATTCTTCATGTTTTAAAATGAAAATTATATTAAAAAATTATATTCAAATAATTTTTAAAATTTATAATATTTTATTCAATTTTTATTCTTTAATTTTTTAAAATTTTATAAAATATTTTAACTTAAATTATTTCACTACTATTTATAAAATTATGAGATATTTTAAATGTCCAAATTACAAACCCTAATTCCGGTATCTTTATCCTCGTTTAAATTGCTGCTCGCTCCAATTTATAAGGTGCAATTCATAAAATTTAAGTTTTGTACTTCTTTCTTCTTCAACCCCCAACCAAAACGGCATAACTTATATATATATAAATATATATATATATATATTTATATTGATTTCACTGAAAATCAACCAGCTGAAGCAAGCGATCGAGCTGCAGTTACTGGGATTCAAGTCTTTCTTACGCGCGGATTGGAACAGCACTTAATTATTTGCATTATTATATTATAAATATATATAAGTATTTTAATGAAAGTACATCGTTATATAAATTTTAACTTTTAGATTAAAATAAATTAAAAAAAAATTAAAAAAATCAATTTAAAGAGAAATAATTGACACTTATCCTCAAAAAATAAGGAGAAGCCCCAATTACACTGACAGTCCTTATAATCTTAATTACTAGCTAGTCGAAGACGAGAGACTTGGTCGGTAATAAGGGCAAAGGCTTGTCACGGACTCACAACATTTGCTTATTTTGCTTTTTCTTTTTTTGTATGTATGCGTATTCTGTTTTTTCCCCCTTTATTTTCTTCAGTTCCCACGTGGTTTTGCTGTCAATTATCATTTATTTTCCTTGTTAGTCGCTGCAATAATTGATGACGGGGGAAGTTTTTGTGTTGGTACGATTCAGAAAGAAAATAAAGAAAATTTCTTATAATCAAGATAAATGTTTTGTTTATAAAATTATAAAATTTATAATTGATAAAATTTGTTGTGGTACATTTTATCTGATTTTTTTTTTCATAAAAGATCTAATTATATATCACCTATATCCACGTTAAATTATGAACATTATTTTGATCTATTTATAGTTATAATTATAATAAAATTTAAAGAAAAAATAAGGTGGACTTGATAAGATATAGTCTTGGGGGTGGGGGTAGACTCTCCGTCAACGTCTGAGAAGTTTGGACTGGTTTGGTTATATAGATTAAATGATCTCATCTTATTTCGTCTCATCTAATTATTATAATTTTTTTTTAATTTTTTACATAAAATATAATAAATAATTTAATTTTTTTAAATCTCAAAATAAAAATTATATTAAAAAATATATATTATAATAATATTTTATTTAATTTTTAACAAAACATCTCATTTTATTTCATATAAGCTGATTAACCAAACGAGGAATTATAATAAACTTGACCCAGTCAGTCCCTATAAATAGACTCGCTGGAAGTGGACATGAATGTGGAATCAGCTTGCTTAAAATCCAGCTTTCTGCTGCTCTACCTTCGCTCAGTCCATGTCCTGGTCTGCTCGAACACACAAGTCTATCAGGTTCAATGAATTGCTATATGAATACACGTTCTTTTTCCATTCATTAGGGTATAGAAAATTAGGAGATGTTCGTATAATATTTGCAGTATTTTATAATTTTGTAAATAATAACGCAATAGTTTTAATGAAATTATTTTATTTAAGTTTTAGAAAATGAGAGATAAAAGTTTAAATAAAAATAGTATAAACTAAGTTAAAAATTAATTGAATATAATTTTTAATAATATTTTTGTTTTGAAGTTTAGAAAATTTATATTATTTTTGTATTTTGTTTTAAAGTTTGTAAAAATTGTAAGAAATTTGTTGTTTGAATAGTTATTAGACAATGATTAAATGAAAAAAATTGAAAAATTAAAATTAAAAAATATTTTATAATTAAGTAATATTTGAGAATAAAATTATAAAAATATTTGAGAATTTTGACAGTGTACCATCAAACCCTTAAAACTGTACGTCTGTTTTTGTTTAAGCCCAGGCCGACACAACCGAGCGCGGAGAGGTTTCTTTTTTTCTTCCTTTAAATTTTTCTTTTTTTTTAAGGGTCCGGATACTCTACCTAGTTTGGGAAAAGAAGATTTTTCTTAGTGATAACGTCTTTAATTAAGCTGCAGTTTTTTACTTGAAAAAAGGATCTGTGGATGTTCATGCACTTTAGAATAATAGATCGACCAAGAGTGTTGCACGTTTCTCTAATCCGTTTTCCATTTTTTATCAGCGAGGAGAATTCACAGTGTACGGGTGGTACACTACTTAAGTCAGTATGAGCTTCTGTGGGCGTCGGCAAAAGGAGGTAAATAGGTGAGCCACTGAGCATCTTCTTCTTCTATTGGCTAGGGGTGAGCACTGACAAAGTCGGAGTCGAAATCTCCTAAATTTGACTCTGATTTCCACTTTGTCGGAGTTCAAATTCAAATTCTAACTCCGACTTATGTTGGCTCCGATTTGACTCTAATTTGTGTTTTTATTGAGCTTTTTCGTTTAGTTTCATATTTAACCTACCTTTTTAAAAAATAATTTTTTTGGGCTTTAAAATTCAATTTTTTAAAAAATTAAGAACTAAAACTAAATCATTCATTGGTAATTTACGTCAATTTTACTAAATTATTCATTGCTGATTTACTACAACTTGCAAGCCAAAACTAAAACATAAAAAAAAACTAAATCATTAATTATATTCTATACTTATTAGTTATTTTTATATTAATGTCTAATTTATTTATATATTAAACATATATTATAATGTCTAATTACATGTTTAAAGAAGGAAAAGGTAGACTCACGGTCAACGTCTGAGAAGCTGCTTAATTATTGGACTCAGTCCCTATAAATAGACTGGCTGGACAAGCATGTGGAATCAGCTTGCTTAAAATCCAGCTTTCTGCTGCTCTTCGCTCAGTCCATGTCCTGGTCTGCTTGAAGTTTGAACACACGTCTATCAGGTTCGATTAATTGTTATATGAATACACGTTATTTTTCAATACCGTATGTATGTCTACTAGTGAATGTTTGAAAATTTGAAATATTTTAAAATTTTGTAAATAATAATAAAATTTTTGAACGAAAAATTTTTAATGAATTTTAAGAAAATAGAAAAAAAATTGAATAAAAATATTATAAAATTATTTTTTTAATATAATTTTTAAATATTAATTTTATTTTAAAATTTTAAAAAATTATATTGATTTTTGAAAGTTGTATTGATTTTTGTATTTAAATAATGATTAAGTAAAGATTAGATAAAAAGATTAAAAATTAAAAAATAAAAAATATTTTCTATTTTAGTGATGTGATGAATGAAATTATCAAAGGTTTTGATAAATTCTCATAGTCAACAAGGGTAAATTGTCTGTTTTTTTGTTTCAGCTCAGGCCGACACAACCGCGGAGGGGTGTTTTTTTTCCTTTTTTTTGGGGGGGCCCGAATACTCCTGAGTTTGGGAAAAGAAGATATTTCTTAGTGATAATGTCTTTAAGCTGCAGTTTTTTTACTTGAAAAACCTATCTGTGGATGTTAATTACACTTGGTAGTAGTAGATCGACTAAGAGTGTTGCACGTTTCTCTAATCTGGTTTCCATTTTTATCAGGAAGCAGAATTCACAGTTTACGGGGTACGCTTAAGTATGAGCTACCGTGGGCAGCGGCAAGGGAAGGGGGTGGGGTCGGTATCTTTTTCTTCTTCTTCCTACCTGCGATTAATTAGCTCCGTTTAGATTAAAAAATGATTTCATCTTATCAGTTTTTATTATATTTTTTTTAAAATTTTAAAATAATAATAATATTAAAAAATAATATTATAATAATATTTTATTTAACTTTTAATTTTTATCTAAAATTATTTCATTTCCTTTCATTTTCAAATCAGCACTCAATAAATTTGAGTGGCTGAAAGCTACTGACATCATTAATGGGATCTGATAAATGTTTTGTCAGAAATTGATTTTCCGACCAAACAACATTATTTATATATCATTATCACCCGAAATAAGTAATTAGTGACGAGTAATACTACTTTTATTAATAATTTCTATCGTTGTAATTTTTTATTATTATTATTTTTATTTAATGATTAAGTAAGTATTTTTTTAATAATATTATAATTTTTTTAAAAAATATTTAAATGTATTAAAAAAATACATGTAAAAAAATACAAAAAAAATAAAAATCTTAAAATCACTAACGGTAGCTCCCAAGGTGGCCGGGAGAGGTGGCTATAGTGCCACTCATTAGTAATTATTTCTTTTTCTTTTCATCTAAATGGTCACCTGAAATAAGTAATTAGTGACCAATTTATAATGACCTCACGAGGCATATGCATAGTGCAATAATGATATCCTTCTATTTTACTTACTATGCTTTATTACTTAATTATTATTTTTTTATTTAAATTTAGATTAAAAATCTCAGAACATTACCTTCTTACATAATCTAAAGAAAAATAAATTCAATTAACTAACGTAATCATCTAATTTAAAAGAATATCATATTCTAAGATTTTCAATTCAGATTTAAATAGCAAAGAGAAAAAAACTGATTAATAAAACAGTAATACTTAAAGAGGTGTAAGGATATCACTACCATGCATAGTGCACCATGTTGATATACCAAAGTTATCTCCTTCTTTTTCTTTATATATATATAAATATATATATATTTATATATATTACTTCTAAATTGGTACCATTATTGTAAAATCATAGGATTTTGTATGGATGGAACCCACCTTATAACTAGCTATATTTAGGTGCTTTCGGGGCAATTGGAGTTTGACAATTTATAATAACGAAAATGATATTATGTCTATTGGGTTTGTCTCCTCAATTTAATCGTTTATATATTTTATTTTATTTTATAATATTTTTTTACTTTTTTTTTTAAAGAATAATATCATTTCTTATTCATCTTAAATCAAAGCAACTTAAATATATTGATTAAAAAAGTAACTATTAATATATTGATTTTTTTAAAATATTTAAATATATTTAAAAAATATTGAGCGAAATAGTAGCAATAACCATTATCATAATTATTTGGTCCCATGATTTAAAATCACTGCCGGTTTGCTCTATTTTGCCTAGGAATCCGGATATTGAGGGGCAAAATCTCAATAAAGCTGAAGTTAAGACGTCATCAGATCAAAAGAAGGAAACGAAAAAGCGTCAACTTCCAAAGTGGATTGTAAACATTCTTAACCCAGAGGGACTTTTCTTACTGTCGTTTGTGCTTTCGGTATCAGTGGACCCTTTGTTCTTTTACCTTCAGGTGATTAATGAAGAAAGAAAGTGCGTTGCTTTAGATACAAGATTATACATCATAACTCTTTGTTTGCGAACTGTCCTGGACTCGATTTCACTTGTGAATATCGTTTTGCAATGTTTTCGTCCTCATGTACACGATAATGCTCGTGATCTACGAGGACAAGGTCGAGTAGACGTTACAGATGCTCGTTCAAAAGCAAAGAGGTACTTGTGGTCACGCTCATTCGCGATTGACGTCCTGGCAATTCTTCCAATCCCACAGCTGGTAATTAAGGGTCACTGATCTTATGCTTATTAGTGTTTTTAATTACCCATATATTATATATATATGCAGGTAATGTAATAATTTGGTTTTAAGCACGCATGCATGCCTTTAAGTAACGTACGTAAATACAAAATTCATGCATGTTAACAGATAATATGATACAAAATTTTGTATTTGATTTAAAGCGTGGTATAGATATAAACAAATTAATTGTCTTTCTTGAATAGATATAAATATATATATATATTATATTCGTACCCTTTGTTATTTATATTTCCAGGCGCTAGTGCCAATTATTTTTTCAGAAATGAGAGGTCCCAATTATAATCTCTGTCAACTGTCCAGGTGCTACTTCCAATTATCTTTTCCAAAATGAGAGCTTCCGAATCTTTGAACAAGAGGAAATTAGTCTTGAGCGTTGTTGTTCTATTCCAATATCTGCCAAGAGCTATTCGTATCTACCTGTCATGGAAAAAAGTATTCATCCGTAGGAGTACTATGACCAGCCTATCTAAAAGCTCCATAGCAGTGAAAGCTGGATTCAACTTGCTTCTGTTCATTGTTGCCAGTCATGTAAGTTTGACTCAAAATGTCATACTTATTTAGCGCATATAATTTTTTATCCTAATTAAACTTTGCATCGATAAGTGTCTGAATATCTTTATCAAGGTTTATTGATTTCTTTAAGTTTTCGTTGTGAACTACGTATATATTTTAGAAGAAAATGGTACTCCAAGTTTATTAATAGCTCTTACTTGTAGTGGAAGAAAACTGTGGTTACAGACAGACACTTAGGAATTTCAAATAATCATAAAGGACCAAAATCCAGACATCAAAAAACCTAAAACATTTAACCAATAGACAAATACTCAAGGAATATTACAGATAAATAAACAATAAAGCAAACCTTAGAAATATAAGAAAAACAACCTGCAAGCAAACATCAGTGCACACCCATAAGAAAAATATCAAAGAAAAATATATGCAATTAAACAAATACTTCACTACGAAATTTGCAAATAAGGAACTCAATTTCTGTCCATGCGAAGAAGACCTCTCAATTTACTGGGCAACCTATTTCTGTCTTCTATTCAGTCCATGTTTAAACCTTCAGCTCCCTGCTTAGCTGAAAAATCAGTCACAACATTTTCTTCATGAAACACATGGCTCACTCTATAATCCATGCTTTCCAGGCAAGTCTGAAGCTCAACCCAAAAATCCTCAAGATACCAAACATTACAATCTTCCCTAGTAAGCCAGCTAACAAGAATTTGTGAGTCTGTCTCAATATGAATTCGATAAAAACCAAGTTGGTAGCACCTCCTAACCCCTTCTAGCAAACTTCTCATTTCAGTAAAATTGTTAGAACCATGGCCTAAAAACACAGCAAAAGCCAACACGAAAGTTACCACTAGCATCACGAATAACACCCCCAGCTCCTGCCGGCCTTGGGTTACCCAAACTGCTACCATCCGTATTAAGGTTCACCCAATTTTGCGGTGGTTGAATCTATTTCACCACATATATCTTCTTAGGTTTAGGTAAAAGCACGGGGATATCCAACGTCTTTAAAATATCAATATCATTGGTAGGAAGCCTCATAGTTTTTATGGTTAACTGCATAATTCTATGAATCCACAATTTAATAACATGACAAACCGAATCAACTGTATCACACTTACCTTCATACCTGGCTTTACAACGCCAATTCCAAAGTTTTCAGGAGACAATGGAAGGAAGAAGACCAAAAATAGTCTGAACCTGAATAGAATTGCCAGCATGACGAAACTAAAAATTCACGTGCTCTTGCTAAGTACAAAAAATACCCATTTGCACACCTAACTGAACCGAAGCCAGGCGCCAAATATGTCTAGCAATATCACCTGTACAAAGCATATGATTAAGATCCTCAATATGCCTCGAAGAGCATCAATTGCATTTTAAAGCCACAGGAATACCCACCATTTTAATCTTGGCATCCACATTCAAACAATTATTAGTAGCTTTCCACATCATAATAGAAAGTTTTTTAGGAAGGTTAGTATGCCAAATCCAATGGGCCAAAGGTAAAGGGGGTGCCTGAACCCTAATACAATCTCAAGCACTTTTAGTAGTGAAATTCCCATCATTTTCCTTTTTTCCAAATAAGAACATCCTGACATTCCTTACGCTTAGCCAAAAAATGATACAAATCATCAACTTTTTGTGGACCCACTAACCTTTCCAAGCATGAGATATTCCCACCCATTCTCAATCCGATACTCTTTAATCTTAATCAATGGATACTCTATAACCGGATACTGATCTTTAAGGGGTCCACCCTCCTCCCAATTGTCATACAAGAAAGAGATCTTACCCTCATGCACAAGCCACTTTGAATTAGCTGAGACCTCCGAAATACTTTAACAATAGACTTCCAAAATCGAGTACCCTTGTTAGGATTCAAGATGGATAAATGATTACTCCTAACATACTTGTTTCTAAAAAAATCCGCCCACAAAGATTTACCTGAGATCAAGCGCCAAGCAAGTTTTATATGTAAGACCCGTTGAATAACCCCAAAATCCTGAATGCCCAAACCGCCTTCTTCAATAGGTCTACAAATATTATTCCAAGCACCCAATTCCTTCTACCTTTTCCTTTAGATTCACCCCAAAAGAAAGAACCCAGGAGCCTATTCAGCGACTTAAGCACAACATTAGGAATATATAAAACAGCTAAAAGATGAGTGTCCATACTAGACAAAACATGACGCAACACAATAGTTCTATCACCAGTAAAAAGCAATTTCATCTTCCAACCTGGAATTTTCTTTTTAAACTTCCCAATTAAATCACCAAAATCACAAGACTTCAATCTACCAACCACAATAGGCATGCCCAAGTATTTAAAAGGAAAAGACCCTTTAGAAAAATCAGTAAAACGAAGAAAAGAGCATTTTCTAGAGACAGGAATATGTTTAGAAAAATAAATAGCACTTTTGTCTTTATTGAGAACTTGTCCCATCCTTCATAATAATTCAAAACCTACATCAAAGCTCTCATAGACTTCTGACCACCATTAGCAAAAATAACAATATCATCAGCATACATAATATGAGAAACAATAGGAGTATCTCGAGCTTGAGTAAACTGCCCAATTTTATTATTATCGAACAATTTCTTAAGCAGATGAGAAAGAACCTCTTGCATAACAATGAACAGATAGGGCAAAAGGGGGTCACCTTGCCGCATGCCACGTTCTCCTTTAAAGAAACCCAACAGAGTGCCAATAGAAAACCACAGTGAAGAAATACACGTCTTAATCAAAGCACATACTTGAGCAGAAAAACCAAAAGCCTCCAAGACATGTAAGAGAAAATTCCAATCCACTCTGTCATAGGCCTTAGACATGTCCAGCTTAATCAACACATTACCCTCGTTAGATTTTTGTGAATAGAATGAACAAGCTCTTGAGTTAAACTGATAATCTCAAAAATATTGCGTCCACGAATAAACGCCCCTTGCTCTTGAGAAACCATCTTAGAAAGTATGTTCATCATACGGGCCACAATAATCTTAACACAAATCTTATAAAAAACCGAACAATGACTAATTGACCTAAATTTGTAAAAACCAGTAGGTTTATCCACCATAGGAATCAAAACAATATATGAAGCAGTGAAGAACCTGGAGAGGGATTTTGTTTGAAAGAACTCAGATGTAGCTTCCAATAAATCCTCCTTAACTAAATCCCAACAAAACCGAAAAAAAATGGGAACCGAAACCATCTGGACCAGGGCTACTCTCAATGGGAATACTAAAAAGAGCATCCTTAATTTCTTCAAGAGAGGATTTTTACAAATGAGCAGATTATCAGCAGTAGAGATCATAGGAGAAATAAGGTTACTTATTCTAGGCAAATCATGACTACTTCTATTCCCCAAAATTGATAAAAATACTCAATAGCAGCATGGTGAATATCAACAGGAGTACTTAACTTAGTACCATCGGCTAAACACATATCATTAACTTGGTTCTACTTCTTAGCATTCAAGATATTGTGAAAGAATTTTGAATTTTGATCCCCATATTTCAACCAATTGTTTTTAGCCATGTGAGAAAGTTTCGTCTCCTCTCTACCCATCCAAGTCAAAAGTTCCATTTTAAGCACCATGAGATCATTATCATACTCAGAATTAAAGCAACCTTGAAGACTGTTTTCTAATTTTTCAATACGTTGCTCTAAGTCCTAGATAATGACATTAGTTCTGCCAAAAATACGTTGATTCCACTCCTTTAAAACCACATTAGCCCTTTTCAATTTAAAAGACAACTTATGAATCCCAAAACTAATACACTATTGCTTCCACACTCCCTCCATGAGATGAAGAAAATCCATATGGTTTGTCCACATGAACTAAAATCTAAACAGGCTAGGTCCATACCTGAACGGGTCCTTTCCCATTTGTATCAGCAAAGGAAAATGATCTGAAATAGTGTGCGCAAAAACCTGATAAAAACATTCGGAAACGTAAGAAAGTTAGAATCAATAAAGCATCTATCTAACCTTGCCCAGGTTCGAGCCAAACTGCCTTGGCCATTACACCAAGTCATCCTTGGTTCTTTGGAACACATCTCCAGCAAGCTGTAATTCTGAATACAGAAATGAAAATCCTCCATCGCAGCAAACTGACAAGGATGACCACCTCTTCTCTCAGAATCATCTTTAATGATATTAAAGTCACCACAAATAAGCCACGGAGGGTTAACATTTCCATTCGCCTCCAAATCCTCCTAAATGACTTTCCTCTCTAGTTGACTACACTTAGCATAAACAATAGTGAGAATGAAAACATGACCATTCTCCTCAACTTGATAGTCACAAACTGTTTAGATCCTGCCACCCAAAGTACTGATATTGCTGAATTCCACAAAAGCTAGATTTTACTCATGCCATACGCTTCATTTGTAAGAAAAGAATCACAAGAAAACTTTCTCAAACAACTAGGAATTCTGTCCTCCAGCAAGAAGGGCTCAGCTAAAGCTAAAATATTAGACCTATACTTAGAAATGATCTTTCTCAAGCGCGATTAAGAAGTTTTTACTCCCCTTATATTCCAAAAAATTATAGGACTAATCATAAGTTGAGTTTAGAAGGGCGAATCATCGCCCGAGTGGAGCTCCTTTTCAAAAACTTGCCATGTGTCTTTTTTGGAATTTCTGAATCTTTACTGTAGTCCTTTTGCATATCGTGCCAAATCTTATCCCTCTCGACTTCATATTCGGAATGAGCATCTTCAGGAGCCGCAGCACCGACACCCTCCAAAACAGTGGTCTCAACACCATTGGCATGTGCATTACCAATATCAGTATGATCTTCAGACATGAGCTGCACACTTCCCAACTCATCCTCGTCCACTTCCTTAACAGTCTTTAAACTTCTGTAAGAATTTGAGAGAAAACAACAGGACAAGAGGTATTGAGAGGGAACTCTGTTCTTACTTTCTTGCATATCTTTCATACGAGGTTCTGTTACACACACATATATATAAATATATATATTTATATACATTGCAGAAAAATAGACAAGGACTAAAAGAAGGGTCCTAAAGCTGACTTTTATCATCTACTGTTTTACAAGCAATCTGTTGTAGTCTGAAGCCTTTGACATTACTTTTCATTTCTTTAATTACTTTATTTGCTTTTCCGTTTAGTCAGTGCAACCCTTGAGGTTGATCTGTTGCCCATACTTTCCTTTTGTTGCTTTGCTTTTCTGTGCCAGTACTTTACATCTTTTAGGTTATGTTTGGGGGGAGAGATGAGATTTCTCATCTCTATCTCATCTCATCTCATCATTACATCTTTTTCAAATCTCCATATAAAATATAATAAACAATTCAACTTTTTCAAATCCTAAAACAATAATAATATTAAAAAATAATATTTTAAACTTTCATCTTAATACTATTCACAAAATTTTTAAAAATTCTCATCTTATCTCAACATCCAAACATAATCTTAGCTGCTGCATTTGTGCTTTTCATCAACTTGGTTGCACCAGTCTGTTGCGTGGTACTTTCTGCATGCTGCATCTTCATATCAGCACCATCACTTGCTTGTTGCATGGTACTTTCTGCATGCTGCATCTTCATATCAGCACCATCAAGAGCCTCATCTTGATGATGGTGCACTTGAGCATGGTCATCATGCTTCGATAACTTCCATTTCCTCTAGACCGCTATTGCTGAACAGCACTCACGACAACAAGACTAGCCTTTCTAATTGATATGGTCCCCTTTTGCTGCTCATGAAGATCCTTAAAAAACTTGACACGATCCCCACCCGATAAAGATCTCACTGCTTCACGGACGACACCTGCATCAACGAACTCCTCTCGAACCACCAGAGACGACTCCTGCATGTCGTGCACATGGGCCCCACTCAAAACAATTTCAACAACTTCACGAGCAGAACCTACATTGTAAAGTTCCTGTTGAACCACGAAGGATGTCAAATGCTTTTGCATGCAACTGTTAGGAACAACAGGCTTGCCAATACGTTCCTGCATAGAATCATAGGGTTCCTTAGCCATCTCAATGTCCATTATAAGTTTAGTTTTGCCAACCCGCAAGGTTTGGTCGACTTCAATATTTTCTTCCATCGCACTATCATCAACCTATGATACATTCAACGACCCCTGCTCCATCACCAGCGAATCACTAGTTTTCAACTGCTCGATGCCTTCTTTGAAATCTTCAACTGACACCACCTTCTCCCTTTTCTTCACCCACACCTGCCTTCCCTTCATTGTTTTTTTTTTTTCAGATTTTTAACCCCAACTCTTTATGTCTTCAGATTGTGCCCCTGCAATTTACAATTATGGCAATATGCAGGGAGGGTCTCATAAACCACCTCCTATCTTCTACTATGCTGCAAATCAGGTCTCCCGATCAAAAAATGTGAAATAAGTTCTCTAGATGCATCAACCTCACAGTAGACATGGGCTCCATTGGTTCTCGTTGCACAAAGGGTAGGGTTATCCCCACGGATAAACCTACCAATCGGCGCCGTAAGAATTTTGAGAATCGAACCGAATTATGATAGAAGTTAGGAGGCAAACCTGGCAAGAACACCCACACTGGCACACACACAGGTTCCTATTTTTCATCAAATTCCAGTGTCCAAGCAAAAGCCTGATACGACACACCATTAACCTCGCAAGACTCTATGGACAGTTCCTTTTTGAAATCAGCCTCATTCGACAACCTTATGAAAACATTCCTAGGACGTCTCATAGTTGAAACCATAGGAACAACAAAAAACCCCCATCGACCACGGGTAAATGCTCTAATAGAGTCCAACGAAGGCCTTTGTCTAAGGAATTTCAATACCAAAGAGAATCGAAAGGCTAAGCTGTTTTGTCTATTTCTTCCGTAGAGAATGTAAAACAGAGCTCTCCATCTATTATCTTCGGTGCTTGGAAGGCCACGTCCATCTCCTGCAAAGGCTGTGGCACCGCTGAAACGAGATCTGCGAAAGACCTTTGATGGCCTGTCGTGAGTGGCAAAGCCTCGCCGGCTGCCATGCAGATGAGAAACCTAGCAGGAAACAAAAAACTACAAAACCCTAGCAGAGCGTGTTTTATTTTCAAAAACTTTTTTGCCACTAGCTTTTTTTGACCATTTTTAGCAGTTCTCCTATGAACTATATATATTTGTATCCATGTTTAGTTAATTACAAAGCTTATCCTAATTAGTATGTAACCCCAAAAAAAATCTAAAAGAATGCGCATCACTCTTCATCCTATCTCATGGAGATTTTGTTAATTTTTTCGATCAGAGATCGGTTTTGAGAAGCAAATGATCTTCTCTTTTTATTGGAAGTTGGATGCATGTTCCCTTGTTTGAGCATCAACATTAAGGATGGCGGATTGAAGCTCTTTAACCACCACACTAGGCTAATCAGTTTTAGTGCATCATTTCCTACATACGTCTATGTGTCCAAATTAAATCAAAGTAGAAGAATCATAGCAATCCATATGTCACATGAACGGATTCAAAAAAAAATTTCTTTCAGGAAAATTTTCTGGATCAATTGGCAAAAGGAAAAGATTATATATAGCAGTACCAAACCAACTTGTTGGCTCCATTTTTTGTTTTATTATTTCTACAAAAATTATTGTCATGTAATGTTTGTTGAAATTTTCATCTGTACATAGTAGTGTAAACTTTCTTAATTAGGAAAACTTTTGCTACATTAATATCTGCATTATTTACTAATCATTAAGAGGTTAAATGATCTTTTAGATTCTGGGTGGTTTTTGGTACTTTCTCTCCGTCGAGCGAGAGACAGCTTGCTGGCACCTCGCCTGTGAAAATCATGTTGAATGTGATCGAAGTTCTCTTGACTGTGACCACGGTTTTGGCAATTACACATTTTTAAATGATTATTGTCCTATAGAAACCCCTAATACAACGGTCTTCGATTTTGGAATGTTCCAAGGAGCGCTTCAATCTGGTACAGTGGCGTCCATGGATTTTCCGCGAAAGATCTTGTATTGCTTCTGGTGGGGCCTCCGAAATTTGAGGTTTGTGAATGTTACTGTTAAGACAGCATTCTACGTACGTTGAGCTATTTCGCAATGGTTTTTATCATTGCATGTCATCAACACCATGTCGACTGCCACACATACATGGTTGTGCTTATAAATTGTCTATGCATTCATGTTTTATATAGGGCCACCTCTCGAGTGGATCCTTGATGATTAGTGGTTTTAAAATCAGAGAAATAAACAAAAAAGAAAGTGACCTTTTATATATTAATTGGAACAATCGAGTCCAAACTACAATTTAGAATACGTCCGGGCAATGGAGAAATAAGTCTCTTTTAGCTGCAAGTTTTCAATGATGCAAATCTTCATAATTAAGGTGCATATTGCAAAAATAATGACAGTACTATATATATGTAAGGATGCAAAGCATAATTTTTCCACTCTTTTTTGTTTTTAATTAACTTTCCCTCGGAGGAATATATGCTAATACATACCTGTAGATCATTTTAGCTTTTATCTGTTTACTTTGATCAGCTTAGTTTATTAATTAATAATATCTGGTGTGATACACTATCTGATCGTACATTGTATTTGCAAAACCGCAGTTCTTTTGGCTCAAACCTTCAAACAAGTCCTTATGTCTGGGAGAACTGCTTCGCAGTTTTAACTTCCATCTCTGGCTTGCTTCTGTTTATGTACTTCCTTGGACGTTTGCAGGTTGGTGATCAACATGCATACTTTTTGAAGATTCATAGCCCGTATTTATATAATTTACCTGTGTGAATATCAGAGTACTTTATCCATAAATATATAATTTTTTTTAAAAAAATTTTATAGATTATTTTTTATATCTGTTTTAATAGTTTCCTCGTTTATTAACTTACAATCTGTAAGCATTCCATAAAATAGAATAATGATCATCACGTCCTCCGTTTTAGGGGAGAATTTGAATGATAAAACAGAGTATACTTCTTTTCTTTAAAACTGATGCTGCAATGATATTACAGTCGGGTTGGGTTTAAGCTCCGGAAAAAGGGAAAGAGGGTGCAAATTTTTTATTTTTTATTTATAAGAAATATATTTCATTTCATTTCATAGAGGAAGTTACATATGTTACTCAAAATTACAAGTCAAACTAACATCTATTGTAAGCATTTCCGTATACAAAAATTTTGCGACGGACATTGTTTAAACTTAATGAAAACTCTCAAAAAGAGTATCTTCTCTGTATTAAACCAGAAGAAAAAATACCCCACATAAAAAATCTATCCTCCAAAAGAGAAGAAGTGAACAACACACCCATCCTCCTAACAGTCATAAGAAAGAGGGTGCAAATTAATAGTCATACTATCATATATATTCTGACCCTCTCTCTGAAGATGAAGAAATTGTAGGCGGGACTCACTGTGTGAGGTGCTGTCTCCTTATATAGGCACCAGCTTCGCTTGTTCTTCGTTGTTGCGTATAGGGACTCATATGGCTAATATTGGCTTCCACCCCTTGTAAAGAATGCCCACCACCCATATAAACCCATTAAAGAAACGCATGCAGCACGACAAAGATCTAACCGTACGTTTAATCTACAGACTACGAATTGAGCAGAAAAGAAAAAGAAACACATTATTATTATGTTTACAATTAATTTGTCTTAATTGAAATTTATTGAGACAAATGATAATTTATCGACAACATTTAATCATGTGTTGAACTTGTTATGCAACAGATGTATATGCAGTGGGAGGCATCTAGGCAGTTGGAAGAAGCTAAGAAATTTGAGGAAGATAAGAAGCGGTGGCAATATGATATGGAAGCCAAAAAACGGAAAATACATGAGTGGATAGACAGAAACCCGCGGCTTAAAGAAAAAGAAAAGCTGATCATATCCGAGTTAAACCGAATGTTTGCAGAAAATAAAGATATTGATGCAGAGAATCCGTTGCCTCATCTTCCCATTTTCACTAGAAGAGAAATTCTGCGCCATCTCTGCTTACCCCTACTACAGAAAGTGAGTCCTCTTTTTCCAACTTCCTTTATAAATAGAGCAGAAAGAAATTCAGTTTTTTTCTACAAAGGAGAACAAGTCCACCTTTTTTTGTACTACCTTTTGGCTTTTGGATATATAGAACGAAAAAAATAGTAAAATTGAAAACTGAAATAATTTTTCTCTATTGGAAATGTGAAAAATATGAAATGAGAGGTTGAAAATTTATAGATTAATAGTATCATTAAGCATACAAATGTATAGGCAATTAACACGATCCGAGTTCTAAATTAATCGAATTAAAATTAAGGTGCAAAGGTTTACATAGAACGTAATTTTTATGAATAATTACAAATTTACAAGTTGTTTTTTATATGAGTAATGCTAGAGAGAAGTCACTATTGTGAGTGCACACTTTGCACTCACTATGTGGCTTCTTCACCTCCTCTCATTTTTTTCTCACTTTAAGAAATGGACGGTCTGGATGAAACCACATGGTGTGTGCAAAATAGATGCTGCAAACAGTGGCTTCTATCAATATTTTTCCTTTTTATATACATGTTTCCACGCATACTCATATAGTAATAAATTTTATATATATTGGACTTCTCCTCTTTAGTCGTCCTTCCCTATTGATTATTTGTTTATGATCGACATGACTTAGGTGCCACTTCTTCAAAATGAGAGTGAAGATGCGTTGAAATTGATTAGCTGCGACTTTCTCAAGCCAGTGTACTACAATGAGAACAGTTACATTGTTCGGGAGGGAGAACCACTTGATGCACTGCTCTTCATCACGCGAGGCATCGTATGGACCTATACAACTAGTCCTGATCATCGTCAAACTGGGTGTCTTAAAACCGATGATTTCTGTGGAGTTGAACTGCTAGAATGGGTGTTCAACTCCCCCTCCTTGCCGGACCCATCCGAGATCCCCTTCTCGACCAGGACTCTCAGATGCCATACAAAAGTCGAAGCTTTCGCTCTTACGGCCGGCAACATACAGCATATGCTAAATCAACACGGGTTGAAGTTTAGAAAGTTCAAAGAGATCACCGGCTCTAATTTGGAGCAGCGGGAAGGTCTTGCGGCTTCAAAAGTTCAAGCAGCGTTTCGCCGCAGGCGCAACGCTCGTCAAATGACACAAGATGAGTCTGACCAGAAGGCTAAGAAGGCCACAAGCTAGTCGCCGAGGTTAGGTAACACTACTTAGGCATCGACATATACTTTCTACTCATGCCGCGCGTTGGTGCTTTAGTACGTACGTTGTTATGCTTGCTACTTAAAAAGTTAAGACTGCTTAAAATCCAGTTCTCTGAGTATGTCGAACGACGACATGTTGTTGAGCTTAGAGAGGCGACTTCGAATTATGCTGCAGATTGTATAATAAATACTCCACTGGGTTTTGGAGGGTTTCGATTGCTAGTCGTTTTCTGTGAATGGTTAGATCAGTAGATAAAAAATAATGTTTGTGAGGTAATAAAATTATAAAAGCTCTGATGCTTCACCTTGGTTCGGGTAGGTAGCTGGGTTGTGCTGATTTGGCTAGTCTTGGCAAAAGGATCCCTCGACGGGCACAGAGGTCATTTGCACCAATCGTGCATTTTGTGTTTTTTTTTTTCTTAAATTCTGTAAGAGCATCCACATTGGGTTCCCCATAAAATTTTCTATAATTTAACTAAAAAGTGCATTCCCTAAAAATTTTTCCTAAATTTTACTCATTTTTAAAAAACCTTCTACATCCTATTCCCCATCCCTATCTCTATTATATTAAAATAATATTTCTCTATTATTTCTTTATTATTTTTTTCTCTCACTTCCATTGACAAATTTAACTACTCAATATTTTTTCTTATATTTTGAACTATTACTCTAATGAATATTTTAGATAGAATTTAAATTATTTTTAATATTTTTAAAATATTATTATTTTTATATTTTCGGAGTTATTTAAATTATTTTAAAAATTATTATTTAAAATTATAATAAATATAAATATAAGAGAAAGTGTAGATGATTGGAATAAGAATTAATTTAATTAAAATGAATAAAATATTGATAAAAGTGATTTGGGGAATGAATATGGGGAACCACTATTCATTCCCTAAACATTTCCCCTAAAATGGGGAACCGAATGTGGAGAGATTTTAGACAAAACCCTATAATTATCCTCAAATTATAGGGATGGGGGAGGGATGGGGAACCGAATGAGGATGCTCTAAGTCCCTCAATGATATCGGTTAAAATTATAGCTCGAATATTTTAATTTGAATTTAAATTTTTTATTTAATGATTAAGAAAGTGATTATTAATAAAATTATATTTTTTTGATGATTAAGAATATTAAAAAAATAATTAAAATAAAATAAAAAAATAAAAATTTAAAATACACTAATCCTCGGTTTAAATTGGAAATTTATTACAACTCATCCCATATCATCATTACAACTTTTTTAAATTTCTACACAAAATATAATAAACAATTCAATTTTTTCAAATCTCAAAATAATAATAATATTAAAAAATTACCAATATTTTATTTAACTCATTTAAAATCATCTTAACTCATCTCTGAATTCAAATGGGCCTAGGCCTAGTTTGGGTACCGAGAAGTGTTGAGAAGTGTTGTGAATACTTGTGAGTAGAGATTTGAGTGAGTTTGTGGGTCCCATTGAAAGTATTTTGAGTTGTTTGGATGTATGAAGTATGTTGAGCTGTTGACTTTTGGCAGATAGTTGAAAAAGGTGTGGGTCCCATAAATATTATAGTGATTTTATTTTTAGGGATAAATATTATAGTGATTTTATTATAGTAATTTTATAATAGTGATAAATATTATAGTGATTTTATTTTATTTTTATATATAATAGTGATAAATACTATAATGATTTTATTTTATTTTTATATATAATAGTGATAAATATTTTAATGATTTTATTTTTAATTTATATATAATAGTGATAAATATTATAGTGATTTTATTTATATATATATAATAGTGATAAATATTATAGTGATTTTTTTTTTCTCTCTCTCTCTCTCTCTCTCTCTCTCTCTCTCTCTCTCTCTCTCCCTTCTGGCCTGATTCTCCCCATGCTCGAAATGGGTTTCAGCCTAGCCCGGCACTACCGTGCGCCGCCTAGCTTCACCACCACCACCAGCGACTCTTCCAGCCACCACTGATCTCCCCCACGCGTAGCGTTAAGTCCCCTGCAGTAACCCAACCGAAATGGGTGAAACCCATTTCTCTCCACTTGCGCTGCCGTATGCGGCCACCCAGGCCACTGCACCTCCACCACCTCACACCAGCGACCACTTCTCGCAAACCCAGCCACCATGAACCTTCCTCTCCCTCTCCGTCGCACACACGCAAACCACCTCACATAAATGGGTTTCACACGACCTCGAGGCCACTGCACCTCCACCACCACCTCACACGGAGCTCGAGGCCACCACCACCTCACACGAGCTCGAGGCCACCACATAGTGGTATTTGCACGATTTTTGTGGCGGATCTGTTTTTGGGGAATAATTACATGCGAATGGTGTGAAGAGAGAGGGAGGGAGAGAGAAGTCATAACGTGTTGGGAAGTATTCTGGGCCGTACGAAAATGTCTCGGATAACATTTGGATGTAAATCACTTCTCACCCGTACAAGAATATCTCAGAGTAGTTGAGGTATCTTCAATGCCCAAACACAGTCTTAAAAAAGCACGCCAGCAGTAAGAGCAGCAGTAAGAGCCGGCAGCTATTATCATTGTCCTTGTTCTTTCTTTCTTTTTTTTTTTTTCTTTTTTCGGCTGCTTTTTGCTCTTCTATTTTGTGTCACATTTGGAATTGCAGCATTCTTAAGAGGGTGTAGAGAACCATTTCTCGTATTTCGCAAATTTACTCATCTTTAAAAAAATAAAAAAAAGGAAAAGAAAAGAAAATTGCACACTACATAAACTTAGTGAAGAAATAATCACACCACGAGACAACCGAAAATAAACGGCTGGCAATGGAGGATATATTTGAGAGCATTATCCCATTTACAAGCCCAATGAGTGTCGCCTTTGAAATAATTAATCAGGACCGTTTAGATAGTGAGATGAGATGAGATAATTTTAGATGAATGATGAAAGTTGAATAAAAGAATAAAATATCGTTAAAATATTATTTTTTAATATTATTATTATTTTGAGATACGAAAAGGTTAAATTATTTTTTATTATATTTTATATGAAAAATTTTAAAAATTGTAATGATAAGATGAAACCGTTTATGTATTCAAACGGGACCTTAACCCCGAGTGCGGCCCCAGGACCGGGGGAGGGGGGGAGGACTGGCTGAATAAATTGTAGGGTCTTGACCTAGAATTTTAAGTGAGGCCCTTTTTTAAAATTTAATTAAATAAGTTTATATTAATGTTCTTGCATAATATTTTTATTCGAAAATCATATTAAGATTTTAACACCTTTTGAGACATTATTGATCGAGGTAGGATTTTATCAAATTTGATTTTGCAAAGCGGTTTTTAGAAGCAATTATAATCATTATTGTCACTAAAAGTTTATTAACAACATATGCATTTGGGAAAAAGTAGGTTCTTCCCAAACCTCATTGAAATTCCTTTACAAAATCATAATGGATCATTGTCGAATTGGATCATCAACTAGGTCACCATGAACAAAACCAAACTCCACAAAAAAGTCTAACAATAATTGGTTTACAACATCTAAAAGTATGAAGCATTTTTAATTAAGAAACAATATTTATTATTCACAAAATAGATGAGGTAGATAACTAGCAAAAATTCAATTTCAAATAATGAAATTAATGAATAATCAAACTTAGGTCATTGGCACCAATATATAGAAAGAAATTCAATCCAGCTTTTAAGGGTATACAAGAATCAACGGGACCGACCGTCTCTGACGGGAACCAGCCACTGGAGTCAGGAACTGGTTAGTCGGCAATTGGAAATATAAGAAATCCATATCGAAAGGTTTGGTCCTGGTCTGAACCAAGTTCAAACCGCTGAACTGGATGATATAATATATATATATATGTAATGCTCGGTTAGAGCCAAACCGCTTTAAAATTTTTTGGGACCACTAGTTATCTTTCGGCTAGTGGAGGGACTCTCTAATTGTTTTGAAGTTTTTCTTTTAATTGTGGAATTGCCACTTTCAAATTGTTTAACATGCACCACACACATACTTGATTTCTTTTCTCTATTCCTATGTGTGGACGAGCTCCCCCACATGCACCTCACGATCCCATTCCTTTCCTCCATTTTCATGTGTTGGCCTCCTCACCAACATACACCCACAATCATACATGATTACTTTTCCTCCTTTTCCATGTGCATGTCACGCCGTTCCTTCCTTTCCACTTTTCACCCCCGAGATTCTTTTATCTTTTCGGTGAAACATTTTGTTAATTGACCGTTGAGGACTTCTGCATTGTTCTAAAGCATCTCACTCGAATGCTTTGTTTAAATTAATAGAGCATACGACATTGCTGCTGCACCACCTCTCCATTGCTTCTACACTCAGCCACGAGCACACAGCCTCTCCACGTCGTGCGTCGCCAACCACCACCACCATAAACCACCACTGTGAGCCACTGCATCTCCTCCTCATCCCACGAAAAACCCCGTAGCCGCAACACAGTCTTTCCGCATCCGTAGTCCCGGCAAGGCCACCACTCACTGGCACCTCTCCTCTCTTTCCACCGTAAATTATCACCACGCACTACAAGAAATCAGGCATTTTCCAACGAGTTTAAAATTGCTGCAAAAAAAATCGCTGAAAATATATCTTATTTTCGATGATTTTGAAGTCGCTGCTTGATTTTCAATGAGAAGTTGGGAAATGGTGGAGCATAATTTAAACTTTACTTTTTGCGGCGAATTTTCGATCTTTAGTGGCGATTTTTGTCGCCGCAATAAAATTTTTTAACTGTAGCGTTGTCATAGTTCCGTCGATTAGAAAAATCGCTGCAATTGAATCTAGTTGCAGCGAAAAGTGTCGCCGTAAAAATATATACGACAATTATAGCTTATTCGTGGTGAATGAAAATCGCCGAAAAAGCTAATAAAATTTAAAAGCTGCGCCTTATGTTTTCCCCTCATTTCTTTCCCTCCAGCTCTTTCCCCCGCCCCCTCCACCCTGGCTCCTCTCTCCCCAATCCCTTTTCTCCTTCAGACCTCCACCGCTCACAGCCCGTCACCAACGACCCCACCACACCACCGCCACCTCACCTCGACGGCCACCCCCTCCTTCTCTCCTAGCCCCCATGCCGATTTTTCCCCGAATCTGGCCTCACCCTTCTCTCTCTCGGATTTCTCGATATCGCTGCAGCTGGGGGCGCCGTTTGTCACCACCCACACCTTGACGCCGTTGATAGTCCTCCGTCGGAGCCCCCTTCTCCTCTACGCCTAGTCCAGTAGCCCGAGGCCCTCCCTCTCTCCCTTACTCTGTTTGCAACCCACGACAACCAGCTCTCCTCAGCGCCGCCGTGCTCCTCCCGAGCCACCACTCCACGCCAAGCAACCACCACAACCACCCCTGATATTGCCTTCGGTTTTCACATATGGGTTCTTTTCATTCCTTTTGTCTTTGCCTGATTTCTTAGTTTAGTTCTGTTTGGAGATTGGGTTTTGTGTTTTGTACCTGTACTATAGAAATATCTGTGTGGTCACTAGTTTGCTTATGGGTTGTTGATATCATGCATTTTTCAACTATGGCTTTGAACCTAGATTTGGTGCATGCTGATGAACTTGATGTCTAATTTCCAGTTTGGGGCAGAAGGGATATATGAAGATGGATTTTATTTTGTGTTTGTTAGAACTTGAAAAAATGAATAAAATTTTTCCATTATTAATATGAATGTTTTCTTGTTTTAATGATAGGTCCTGATAAGTTCTTGTGTATTCAACGTTTGGAAACCATGAATTATGCTAGCCGTTAATGGGGGAATCAATGAAGCAATATTAAATCTCATCTTATCCCAAATGTAGGATTTACTCTTGGATAAAGAAGGCAATTATTGGGTCTTCTTCATTCTCATTTTATACTTTTGTAATAATAGAGGGGTTATTTTTCCTTGTAATTTGCTAAAATCTCTTGTGCCCTACAATTAGAGCATTTGATGCTCACAAGTCATCCTTACTTTAATTAGAGAAAAGTACCTGAGGGTTTGAAACCTGAAAGTAAACAAACATCTTTCTATAAGGTTCTTAGCCCCGAATCATTGTATATGTTTTTATAGTTTTTCGGTAATAATTTCCTCTATTGCTTGTCTTGGTTTCATAATTGAGAGGTGGATCTATGCTTTACCTATAGGGAGGCAATCTTCACATTAGTCTCGTAGGAAGCATATGTTTCATTACTTTTGCTATTAAATTATGTCATCGGCTTTATCTTTTATCATATTTTAACAATTTTAACATTCTGGTGTTGTCTTTTTGTTAGTTGTAGTTGCTAGTGTCGGAAATTTATATGCTGCCAAGATTTTTGTTATTTGAGCTTTTCATGTTAGTTGAATTGATTTTCATATCTTTCTTTTGTGTCATAAGTTGTATATGTTTATGTTCTTATGCAGAGGATACTTATGTTACCTAGTTTTCAATATCATTTGATGGTTACCATATCTAAGTCCCCTTAATTGAGTAAAGGTACTTTCCATGGGACTCTTTCTTTTGTAGTTATTTTCTAACTTTCCAAAAAGAAGGTGTTTCTGATTTTTATTGGTTAAGGTTGGTTATATTTAGAAGTCAATGACCCTTGAGTGATTCAGATTTTTCATTTAGCAATGGCTAGCACTTTGGCTGACATTTCTGTGATATAACTAGCTTATTTTGGTGGTGAGGGGATTTTACTATATTAGATGGGACATGTTCAAGGAATTTTTAATGTTAATTATTTTAGAGAGGGGATCGAAGGGGATCAAGGCCAATAATTTGGATGTTAGCTATAATGAGCTACTCACTAGTACTACATTTATTTGTGACATTTTAATTGGGAAGATTTGAAAACATGAAAATGCACAAGTTGTTAGTTGTCCAACTTGTGAAGAAAAAGTTTGCTTTAAAGCTTAGCATTCCAATTTCTAGCCTCTAATTAGCCATTTTTCTTTCCCTTTCTTATGTAAATTCAATTTAGTTATAGCTATCATATTGTAACATGATAGAGTACTGAAAAATCCATTTGTTAACATGTTTTACTTTTCCTTGAATTTTTACTTCTGTCTAGAATTTATGTAGTGAGTTTCACCTTCAGAATTGTGCTACAGCAATTTTTCCTTCATTTTCAGCTTATATCTTCACTATATAAGGCATGAACTTTGGCTTAAATTTCATTTGCTAGATGGCTAAGTTTAGGTTAGTTTAAACTTCAGTTCCATTGCCAAACCCCCACCGTGCGCCACCTAACCTTCCATGAACCAAGCCACGGAAAACACCACCGCAGCCCGGTTTCCATCCATTCGGAGACCCACTTGCAGAGTCTTCAGCCACCACACCGCTACCCCCTTCAGCAGCTCAGCCTCGCTACAACCAAGAGCTCCTCCTTTCCGCTGCCTTAGCACCGCCCAAAACCAACACGAAAGCCCCTAAGCGGACATGCAAAACAAAAGAATATTGAATAATCTCTCCTCATGATAGTTGAGGCCCGTGTGGTAGCTATTATATTTATATATGGAAAATGTTTACATCTATGTACATTGGGTTTCACGTAAAGGGAAAGACATTAGTGCTCCCATAAAGCATGGCTTGTTTTATGGGATTCTTCTCTTTATGAGAAGACATTAGTGCTCCCATAAATCATGGGATCTTTTCTTCAACAGCCTCTTTTCACCATCGCCGAAAGTCTCTGTTTCAAGAACCCAAAACAGAGCTTTTTCACTCAACCAACCCACCGCCCCACCAGTTGCTGCAGCTACAAACGACGCCACTGCAATCAGAAGACGCTGGAGGTGAAGCCTCCACCCTCTGACGTTGCCTCTGATGGCTTCACCACCTCAGTCCGTAGCTTTCCCATCGGGTGTGGTGTGTAAATCCTCTCTCTCATCGTGTGTCTCTCTCCCGCTGACCCACTCTCTGTTCTCTCTCTCTCTCTCTCGCTCTTACCAGTGTTCAGCCACTCACAACCACCGCGTCCGTCCAACCCGTTGCAACTCCTCTCGGTGAGCCTCCGTTCGCTTAGCCTCTGTTTTTCATCCAAAGAATCGGGTTTTATGCAAGTACTTATGCATGTCTTTAAGCCATATTAAAACAAATGTCCTTAATTACATTTTTACCCTTAGTTTTAGTTCATGGCAGAGTTCATATTTTTGGACTTACAAAGTTACCCTCTGCCGTAGTTTTAGACCTGTTTTTATGGATTTGGTTTTATTATACCTAAGAAATGATTATATTGTTAATTTGAACTATTTAGTTTTTAATTGAACTCGTTTTGAAGTTGGCCTTATTTTATGATGAACTTTGTTTCAAGTCTCAAAAACTTATGCTTTGTGTAGATAATATTTTATTTAAATTAAACTGTGTTTAATTGGATTATGTTCCAGAGATACCAATTTTTCTATATTAGACTACATTAAAATAAAGGAATATGTTAAATGATATTCATATTTCTTAGACCTATTTAATAATTATATTAATGTATAAGTTGGAAGTGTTAATTAATATCGAGGAAATTTAGAAAGTGATGATATTTTAGAGTTAAGAGAAATTCTAGGTTTTGAGATATTAAAATAGGTATTTTAGGTGTAATTTCGAAGTAATTGTTCAATTGGAGATTTATTCAAGTTACATCACTATAAGAAAAACAGACTTTTGTGACCAATTTATTGCAACCAACAGTCTGTTTGCAACCAAAATACAGACTGTTTGCAACCAATTCAATCTGTTAGTTGCAATAAATTGGTCGCAAAATTCATGCATGAATTTTCTATAGATGTCGATTGATATTCATTTAGCACTGTTTGTGAAGATCTTATGAAAAGCTAAGAAGATGAGGTAAGCGGGATTTCGATGCTAGACTTTGCATAAAAATAAAATGGTCTGAGGTCAATTTTGAAAAAATATGCATGCTTTGTTATAAAGAGAAAGTTGAAACAATCTCAGTTATTTGTTTTGTATGACTCATGAAATTCTGTATAAGAATAAAGTATTTTTTGTGATGACTGGTGTAGACATGAGCAAAGTTTTGGCATTTTGTTTCTGAACTGTGCAAAAGAGAGCGAATATGAAATTTTGTGCATAAATTATCTTTGTGATTTGATTCTGATTTGTTCTGAAAATGTTCTTTACTCTGATATGATATGATGTGATTTTTGAAAACCTCTAGCATGACATTCTGTTTTTGTTTCTGTTCCACTTTGACCTTACCACGGGAGTTAAACTGTGGCCTCTGTTCGGGTTGGTACCAACTTTTCTGTTTTTGGTGCATACACTTTGGAAACAAAGTGATTTTCTGCGTTGTCTTTTCTATGTGCACACTCGGGACTCCGAAAATGAATAAGAGGAAAATTCACATTCTGTTTCTGCTCCATTAGCTACTGGGATTTGCAGAACCTTATCACTGGGGTTAAACATGGTCTCTATTATAATATGATAATATAAGATGTGATGTTTCAATTATGCTATGCCAAAGGAGGATTTTGAATAAGAATATTTCTGAAGTTTCACTCTGATATTTTTAATAATATATTTTGACTCTACATTCTGAAAAGAAAAAGTATTTTTTTGTTCTGCATTCCGAACTCTGTAAATGCTCATATTTGCATACTAGTATATGTTCTGTACTTACTGAGTTGTTGATAACTCACCCCTTATCTTCAAGCATTTTTCAGATTATCTTGATGGTCCTGCTGGAAGGCAAGAGTAGGCTGTGTTAGAGAGGTTGGATGTTCGTAGAAGAACAAGTACCAGAGGGTACAAATACTTATTTGAGAGTCATAGTTAGATAATTTATTATTTTCGTTATGATGAGTTAATGATATTTTCGAGTCCTTAGGGAGTGTTTAATTTATTCTTTTGAGAATTTCTTTGTTGTCCTTGAAGGAATATGAATATTTGAATTGAGCAAGTGAATAAATATTTTATGGAGTTTTTTGGATATAATAGTGTTAATATTGGAGTTGATATTTAGTAATAAGTGCTAACTCTCAAGGGTTTGGAAGCGTACAACTCTTTTTCTTTTCGGTTTGCTAGGGTTTCTACTTTTTGGCTTGCATTAGGTTTTTACGTAAGGCTACATGGCAGCTGCGGACGCTAGCGCTAGTCGACGGTTGTAACGCCCCGACCTCGGAGGTCCAGGGAGTTAACTCTTGTCACCTGACATTCAGTTCCAACAATACTCACATATAACTAAAATTCAAAAATATCTACTTCCAAAAGCTCCGAATCAAACGTAAAATACTTCAATTTTAATTAACTACCATATTCATATATTAGATCCTCAATACAGTATCCCAAATAAAATAGTCCAACTTCACTACATGTCTCAAACAATATAATAGAATGATATAGAATTTACATAAGTCCCCATAAACCATCCAAACATACTGAAATCAAACTTCTAAATAAATAAATTTACCAACAGCACTAGTACCCCGAGGTAACCAACTACTATCCATAGCTAATCTTGCCACAAACTCTATTACTGATCCTTAGCTGAACCATCAAAGTCATCTGAAAATATTATGGAGATAAGGGGGTGAGTTATCAATAACTCAGTAAGCAGAAAACATATACTAGTATGTAAAACATGAGCATTTGCAAAGTTTGGTATGCATAACAAAACATTTGCTTTCAGAAAACAGAAACATATTTATTTACTTTCAGAATGCATCAACTGAAACACATTATCAAAAAGTCAGAGCGAAGTTTTCATAAAACTTTCTTATTTCAAAAAAAATATTCCTTGGCATATCACAGATTGAAACCTCATCTTCATAGCATATCAGAGTATCACATCGGGACAAATACCATGTTTGACCCCCGTGGTAGGGTTATAAACCACCATTATACCCATGGCTGGGCCGTATACCATGTTTCACCCCCGCAGTAGGGTTATAAACCACTATTATACCCGTGGCTGGGCCGTAACAGAATCAGAACAGAACATCATCGGAATCAGATCATATTCAGATACAGAATCAGAAGTCATGCCAAGATTTTCAGAGGACACGTCATATAAAAAACATAACACTGAACACTTTTAGAACATTTCACATATCCAAGAATAATAGATACAAAACTTTTTCATTTAATCAAGCAAAACTTTTGGGATCTTATATTCGCTCTTTTTCACAGTTCAGAAATAGAATGCTAAAATCAGCTCATGTCTACACCAGTCATAACAAAAATAATTTTTCTTATATTGAATTTATGCGTATGCAGAATAAACATTCGAGGTCGTTTTCATATTTCTTTTCAAAGATAAACATGCATATTTTCAAATTCGACCTCATTTCATTTCTTTTGTGCAAAGCTAGTATATGAACGTCGTTTACGTGACTTCTGTGTATTATCTACACCTTGAACCGAAACTCTAGCAGTAACACCACCTAAACAAAACATATACTCAACATTTAATAAACCATTCCAGTAAGCTACTATTTAGTGAGTAATAATCCCAAAGCAGCCCCTATTAACTCAAAGTCTATCATAAAATTAAACCTGAATAGTCCCCTCCTCAAACCATTAGCATTTAAACCCCCAAACAGCCACTAAAATCTCCTAAACCAACAACGGCAACTCCTGCGTTTAAAATATAACATAAACAACCACGTCAACTCCAACCTTCAATATAAAACTTCAGCAAAACCACCATATATTTTTAATCATCCAATACTTCAAAACTTGGGTGTCTACGCCACTCATAAAACACCCAACACCACTAACTCAACACACATTTCATACACAGTCCATAAGCACCCTGAGCAGCCATCAATCATTCCCATTTGTCACACCTCAACCCAAATCACTACACTTTAACATAAATAATTAAAATACTAAACTCAAAATCACATAAAATTTCCCTTTTTCTAAGCGATGAACGAAAGAGAAGAAGAGAGTAACGTGGGTTTACCGGCTTTGGGCTCCTTGACAAAAACTGACAACCATAAGAGGTGCATTGCTCTATGGAGGGAAAACGCTATGTGAGGAAAAATATAGAATGAGTGTGTGCGTGAGAAACAGAGGAAAAGAGGGCCTGAATAGAGGAAAATAAAAAGTAAAAATAATAAGTAAAAGTGAGATCAGTGACTGGGAGGAGAAAAATTACTGACAATGGCACTCCTGGTGAGGACCCGACGACGGCACTAGGATTTCGAGACCCACTTGGAACTGTACAATGAAATCACCCAAAGAAGAATCACAAAACTGTCGAAGAGGCAGAGAGAGAGAGAGAGAGAGAGAGAGAGAGAGAGAGAGAGTGGCTCACCGTCGTGGAAACTAGCCAACAGTGACGAGATTTTGAGACATGGAGAAACACAGCACTAACAAGGGATGAAAGGGAAATTGTGTACGAGGGAGAATCTGAGTAATCAAAATGTGGTGAGGGAAGTTTCTATGTGAGAGACCGAAAAAGATAAACCGTAGAACGTGGGGAGAGGTTAGACTCAAAAGAGAGGAGAAATTGGTAGAGGGATTTTCGGAAACAAACAGAGAACCGGAATGAGAAACCGTCGGAGAGGAGAAAAGAAAAGAAAACTAAAAGGGAAGAAGGAGACTCACGAAATAAACGACGCCGCATGGAGTCTTCATAACTGAAAGAAAAATTCATGGGCCCAGGCCCTGGGCCGATTATTACAACGGTCCTTCGCTGACCCTGTCTCGGTGGTTTCGCTGCCACTTCTTGAGATGTCTGTTGTGGCCCGTGAGCCGAAGTGTATGGATGGTGAACTTTTTTTTCAAATTTTCAATGATGAGATTAACTGTTCGGCGGAGCCTTTTAGGTTCTCTATTGTCTTGAAGTTCCTGTGGCAACGACCCTCACTGGATGCGATTAGAGCATTTATTCATAGTCGCTGGGGTCTTGCTGCTATGCCAGTTGTTTCACCGACTGAGGTTGAGGAATGTGTTTATCTACATGTCTTCAGAGGTTGATTTTCTAAAAGCCTTGTCACGAGAATCTTGTGAAGTAGATGGCGTGCCTTACTGGGTCTTTAAATGGACACCAGAGTTCAATGAGGATGAAGAACCTTCATGTGTTCTAGTCTAGATTCTTTTGCCAGGTCTGCCTCCCAACTTTTACCATGAATCTTTTCTAAAAATTCTAACGGCTCCTATTGGTAGATTCATTCTGTGAGACAATCCTACTCACTATGCTACATGAACATATGGTGCTCGTGTCTGGGTAGAGTTGGATGCAGCAAAGAACCTCTTTTATCTTTCTAGATTGGTGCCCCAGGGTTGGCGTTTGGTAGAAAATAGGAAATTGTGTATAAGACTCTCCCAGATTTCTACTGTAAATGCAAGGTACAAGGGCATAACTCACGTACTTGTAGTGAGGGCAAAACTCAGAAGGAGAAAATCTGGATTCGGAAGCAAGGTCCAATTATTAACTCAGAGATGAATGGTCAGCCAAAGATTATTGATGTGGAAGAGAAGTCTATTGAAGAGAGAAGTGATGCCATGGTCTGTTTGATGGAGGGTCTAGGCAAAGAGTGCTCGGAATACCATGTTCAAGTTGGAAGTTTGGAAGGGGTTCAAGAGGTTGGAGATTCACAAAATATAGTTCGAAGTGTAGAGGGGTAGCCTTTAGTGGAGTTGCAAAATGTGGTTGTGGATTCTAATGCCATATCAGCAGGACTTCAGGGGGTCGGGATTGATATGATCGAAACAGAGGACATGTGCTTGTAGATAAATGGAAATCAGAACACACAACAAGTTGATGGAGAGTGTCCTAATGATAATTTTGTGCTCCTGGAACCTGAATCTCATCTGGAGGTTCTTCCTCAGGATAAGGATTACCAGACGGACACAGAGGGGGACATGAAGAAAAATAAATATAGCAAAAAATAGTTTGTGAAAGTTAGAAGTTCTACTTGGGTTGTTTCCCATTCGATCAATCTATCTCAATGATTAGTCCCATTTTTGCATGGAACATAAGGGGGATAGGGTCTTCTAAAGGCCGACTTAAGAAGCTAGTTGCGAGTTTGAAGCCAAAGGTAGTAGCTCTACACATTCTTGGGTTTGGCACAAGCACTTCCTTTGAAGATTTCTATTTCTATGTGGAAGGCATGGAACATGGCATTGAGTGTTGATGATCGCCTTCGTAGAATTGGTGTCCCCATTGTTTCATGGTGTGATTGTTGAGAGAAGGGTAACTCTGAAGACCAAAATCATGCTTTATTTTCTGGGTCCTTTGCTGCAAAGGTTTGGAGGTTTTGTGGTGCTCTATTTGGTTTGCCCCTTGGTAGTACTTGGAAAGAAATGGTTTCGATATGGTTTCGCCGTGCTTCATAGGTGGGATGCTTTGCAGGAGTTCTACCCAAAGTTTTAAATTTCTTTTTGTATCGGCCAGTACGGCCGAAATATGCCGTACCGGCCTGGTAGCCGGTACAGACAAGTATGGTGTTTCGTATTGGCCAAAATTTCGGCTGTATCGGCTTGTACCGGCATGTTTCGGCCTATGTATCGGCCTATATATCGGCATGTCCCAGCCGATATATCGGATTTCGGCCTATATACATATTTCGGCCTTTACATTTTTTTATTTTTATTTTTTCATTTCTTCAAACTGCAGGCTCATTTTTGGATCTCCTCAATTCAAACTAGACTATTTATAATTTATATATATATAATTTATTCATATATATACTATTATTTTAGAATATAATTTATAAATATATATAATTTATTCATATATCGACTATTCCGAAACAGTATCCGAAACGGTACCGGTATCGAAATATCTAGATTTCAATGCCTCGACCGAAATGGTCACCGAAACGGTATTCAAAACATTGGTTCTACCAGTTTTAATTACTTGGAGACTTTAGAGTAGGTGATGTGCTGCCCGTATGAAGGGGCGTGTTGAATCATTTCTGGATTTTTGGTCCTCGGCATTGGTTGGTGAGGGTTGGTAGTGAAATGCATAAGGTTTCGATATTGTCTAATTTTGATACGCAGGTTCTTTAGTTGCTACATCTTAAACCGATTACTCCTTGACTACATCGATGTAGGTTCGTGGCCTCACTACAAGAAATAAGGCTTTTTGTGGCGATTTTATGTCTGTTGAAAATAAAATTGCAGCAAAAATCCTTTAATTGCGGCGATTTTTACATTGTTGCGATCTCTTTACATAAAGTCTTGAAACTGGTTTTTTGAAGCGATTTTTTCACTTTTTACGAAGGACATATTTGCCGCAAATACTAAATTGGTCTTTTGCAGTGATTTTTCACTTTTTGTGACTAAAACAATTCACCGGCATATTAAAAAACTTGTTACAACTGTTCGTTAATCGTTGCAATTGCGAAGTGATCTTTTGCAGTGATTTTTTAACTTTCAAAATCATCGAAAAAATTGATTTTTGATCGCTGCAAAAAAAATCTCAGATCATAATACTTATTTTCGGCAATTTAACTTTTGCCGGTGAATTAAAGCACGAGTTTGGAAAAATGCTAATGGAGAAATTAACTATTAAGTTTTTGTGGCAACTTTTATACCTATTGCGGTGACTTTTTTCGTTGCAATAAATAATTTTTTATTGTAACGGCATTTTCTTTCCATCGAATGCAAAAATTGCCACAATAGATAATTTTTGCGACGAAAATTATGATCATAAAATGTTTTGCGGCCATTTAAAATATTATTAGCGGCGATATGAACTCGCCGCAAAATGTTAATAAAATTAATAGCCCCCTCGTTTTCCAGTGGAAAAATATTGATAGAAGCCACTGTTTGCAGCATTCATTTTGCACACACCATGTGGCTTCATCCAGATCGTCCATTTCTTAAAGTGAGAAAAAATGAGAGGAGGAAAATAAGCCACATAGTGAGTGCAAAGTGTGCACTCACAATAGCAGCTTCTCTCTAGGATTACTCTTTTTCAGTCATTTCTCTCCATCCGTCTCCCCCTTCTCTCTCTAATCCTTCCGTCGCACATAACCCACGCCGCCGCGCACAGCCTGTCCCAACGTTCCCACCACGCCACTGCCACCTCACCTCGAAGGCTACCCGCTCCTTCTCCCCCAGCCCCCGCTCCTTAAACCCCTGTATCAGGCCACCCAAACTCCGTCTCCTCTCTTTGACGCTTTGTCTCTCTCTGTGTTGTGTGTTAGGGTTCGAAGAGGAAAAACTGGGTCTCATCCAACCATGGGCAATTCTAGGGTTTTCCCCGATCCCATATTCACTCTACCTCGGCGGTCAAACTCAGTTATTATTAAGAGGATCCGATTGGAGAACTTCATGTGCCAAACCTTCACCAATTCTTTTCGTTACTCTAATAGGTGCATGTCCCCTTCAATTTCCTAAAAGAAATTATTTATTTCTGATTTTTTGCACTTTTTTTTATCATTGTTTTTACTATTTTCTCTTCTGTTCTAGGCGTGTTTGGATTCGGGATTTTTCTATGTTGCAAACCATGGGATAAGTGAGGAATTCATGGACGAGGTTTTCGCACAGAGCAGAAGGATGTTTGCAGGGCCGGCTCAATACGTTCTAGGGCCTAAGGCTAAAATTTGGAGTGAGGCCTTTTTTTTTTTTTTTAGGTAAAATTAAATAAATTTATTTTTATATTATATTTTTATTTAAAAATAATTCCTATCATTTTGTAAATTAAAATTATTGATTAAGATTTTATACCACATTTTCAATTAATAACTGACTTAATCTTTATTAGAAAATTTTTGATTTAGAGAGAATTTTATCAAATCTAGTTTTACAAGTACTTTAGACTCTTAGACACAATTATCATCATTATTGTCAATAAAGTTCTAAAACAACTTACACATTTGAAAAAAAGTGAGCCCTTGCCTCTTCAAATGATTATACAAAATTTTTTATGAACACTGAAAAATTAAATTTTGCTATTTATAATTTTCACATTAATTATATATTAAACTAATAATGAGGAAAGAGAAGTGTATTCTTAGAAGGAAAATAGGTAAAATAATTATTATATGTGATACTTTTAAAAACTAATAATGATATAATATCTATTTGATCTTGTTTATATTTTCATTCTTATTGAGTTAATTAACAAATTTTATTAAATATATATTTTTTAAAAAAATTATTATATATTTTTTTTAGGGGCCTTCTTCCATTAGGGGCCTTAGGCAATTGCCTAAGTGGCCTAATGGATGAGCCGGCCTTAGATGTTTGGTCTCCCATTAAGTGATAAAATGAAGATTTTAAGGAACGCACCCCTGTTCTTGACGAGATTTTGGACCCTAAAAACCAAGTTCACGGTTTGTTTTTGTTACCCATTTCCACTTTTGTCTTGTTTTATTGTGAAAATAATGCAATAAAAAAAAAAAATAAATGTTCCATTTCATAACTATAATTACTACATTGATTTTCATTATTATGATAGCTTAATTCTGCCAGACTTCGTTTGAAAGAAAGCTGCGTTGATGTTTCATTTATGGCTCTTTCTTTCTCGTGGTTCTTTTGGCAATTAAAGCCGGTCACTTTCTTCCCCTTTTGTGGGTTTTGGAAAGTATAATATCGAATATTGAACTTCATCTTATTTTCATTTTTTTTTTTTTTTAATCTTTTAGGACTATTGCCTAGATGGAGGGAGACAATGGAGAGGCTTCATCAAGAGGCTTTGTAAGTTTTTAACAAACGTAAAGTTTCTATGATGGCAAAATTAATAAAGTCTTTTTATACAAGCAGTATTGTAATTAAAAACAATGTAGAATCGATTCTTGAAATATACTAACCTCTTATTTTCCCCTCTTTCCTTTTGTTTTGGATAATTCATGCTGTATAGGCACATATGTATCAACCTATCAATAATGGAACTGAAGATAAGAGCAATGTCTAATGGGGATGCGAGTAACCTTTTGTTAAAGTTTGTATGATGGAACAGTTAACAAAGTCTTATATAGAAGCAGGATGTGCAATTAAAAACAAAGTAGAATCAATTCTGGAAAGCTGCAAGCCTGCATACCTCTTATTTTCCCCTCTTTGCTTTAGTTTTTGATAATTCATGTTGTATAAGGGCATACGTATCAACCTATCAATAATGGAACTGAAGATAAGAGTAATGTCTAATGGGGATGAGATTTTGTTAGTGAGCATGTTGCTACACAAATTATGGTGGGGCCAAATTACAGCGTTCAGGGTTTTATAACTATCCAAAATGTAAATAGCTTTTGTTTTGAACATGAAGATGAGGGTCTGACTTTTAATTACCAATTACTATAGGCATTGTGTGGATGACAGTGTGTGCCTAGCAATCCTAAATTATTGTGTGTTTATGTGATTTTGTTAACCACACATATGTGGGTTTTAAACACTGTGAACCCATTCTTAACTGTTTAACTTATGGTGGATCAATTTTCTCTAGAATGGCAGGCGTTCAAGGATTCAGATAGTATGAGTTATGAGCTATCTATTTCATTCTTGCCTTTTGAATCGATTCCTTATGTTCATTCAGAAAGGTTTCAAGAGCAGTTGCCAGGATAATAGCTCTTGCGCTTGATCTGGAGGTTGATTTCTTTGACAGGCCACAAGTGCTTGGCGAGCCAATTGCAGCCGCTTGCGCTTATTACACTACGAAGGTTGAATTTAAGTTCTGTTCTTGAAGAAAATGTTGAACCTGGCCTTGTTGCGCTGTTGCTAATCTATGGTAGGGTTTTTTTAGGTCAAGTTTCTAATCCCTCAAAGGGAATATATGGAGCTGGAGCTCATTCTGACTATGGTTTGATTACCCTTTTGGCAACAGATGACGTCGTAGGTCTCCGTAAGAATCCTGTAGGTCTCCAAGTAAGAATCCTGTAACGAGATTTTTTAAGGGTCATTTTTTTGTTATGTGATTGGCTATTGCTACCATGTTACTTTTGCATCCAGATATGCATTTTTGGATAAGGATGCTAAACCTCAGATATGGGAACATGTGCCGCCATTGAAAGGGTGAGTAACTGTAGCAATTTTGGAGGTTGGGATTCTTCAACTTTAAAACAAATTGAGTCTGGTCGATGCATGAATGCTCAAGTTTAGTTTCTTTTGGTTAAACATTATTCTCAAATTTTTATTATTTCTATCAATTCATATTTCTGAACAAACTTGATTCTTAGTTCCCTGCCACTTAATTAAATATTATTATTCTTTTCTTACTTATCAAACAAAATATATATATATATATATTTTCTCGAAGTCCCATCATATTTCTTTTGATAAGTTGACCTCTTCCATCTTGCATATTAATTATTAAGTTTTCTATACACTGCAATTTTTAATTATAAGAAGATTGTATGTTAAAGATAACAAACGTAGATACAATTACTTCCCCTTCAGTGTCATTATAATTTTCTTCTACGTGGTTTTTCTGTTCTGAAGGATAACATTCTAGAATGCCACATTTTTGTTGCACATTGTCCAGCTGCAATCCTAATTAACATGCAGTAAATATATTTTGACATGCAAGGTCCACCTTGCACAGAGTTTTGGTGAATGGTCAAGAGAGATACTCTGTAAGGCCCTTGTTTTTAATTTTATTTTCCTTTCTTTTTCAAATAGTATTTTGAAGGCTCACTACAAGCTTTCAGATGATCCACAATGATGGGTCACCAGTTTTATAATGTCACTATATAAATTACTCAACTTTATCTTTTTTATGTTCTCTGATACTATTTATATGGAGAATGGTGATCAATATTGATCTGCTTCTTTTGTTTCATTGAAACTTCATCCAGGTCTAGCGAGTTTGAGGAAATTTTGATAGAGATCATAACGTCTTATCTACAAAGAAATATGGTATGCAAGCTGGCCAAATATAGGGCTTTTGGATGCATATATTCTACACTCATGCAGTTGTATATAATACATGTGCATGGGAATTTTTGGATCATAGTATTCACTGGTCAATTTGTTTTCGCTTTCATGGAAAATGGGATTAAATTGTCTGTAGCCACTGTAAAGATGTAAGCATTTGCTTTTGAGGATGCTTAAAGTCTCAATAAGAAGGCAAAAGAGCCTTTAAAGTCAAAATGGAAAATGTATCTGTGATGTTTATTTCCATACGAGCCATTACAATTTTCTCTCATATCATGTATTGAAGATATTGAATAGAATTACTTATAAAAAGAAGATATTGCCTAGAATTACTATGCATTTTGATTTGGTGTTCACCCGTATATTTGTTGAGACTATATTAGTTTATCAAGTTTCTTAGTTTTTCAATTTGTTTCTTGTAGTTACGCCTGTGTATGTTGAAATAAAAAATGAAGGGGAAGCTGCCTTCAAGCCAGAAATATTTGGTGATATCATAATTTTAAAACCCAGAATTTCTGATTCTACCAGCTCCACTAATTTAAAGGATCACCAAGGTTTAAATCATTTGATTCTCCTTGATGACATATTTATGTAAATAATCCATACATAAAGAGATTTGAAATTGAAAACTCACAATGTACTTCTGAACAGTGCTTTAGGTCAAAACTCTCTCCGTACTTAAAACCCTAAGGAAACAATCGTCACCCTTGCCGGCGAGTGACCTTTCACCGACGTCACAGATAAAGCCGACGGGCTCTGATGACTTTGCTGAGGGCCGTCCGGAGTCGATCTTGAGGAGAGAGAAAACACCATGAAGCGTGAAAACCCTAAGGAACCAGATCTACCGCCACCCACCCTTGTCGGCGAGATACACCACATCGTCGTCACAGATAAAGCCGACGGACCTCGGCGACTCTACTGAGGGCTGTCCGGCGTCGGTCCAACCTCCGGCATCCTAGATCTCGCTGTACTGTCTCTCAGAGTACTCTGGCGATCTTTCCGAAGGTCCGTTGGTCGTGCCGTTGACTCAGATGGCTCTGGCGAGTACTCCGGCGTCTCCTGTGAGCACGATTTGTAGCTAGAGTCCAAGACAACTCTGCTGCTTGCAGTGAGCACGAACTGGAGTCTAGACATCTCTGCAGTGCTTGCAGCTCCCAACGGACTTTTGATCTGGTTTCTGAGATGACGAATGGTTGTTGAAGAAGGGGAGTGGGTCAGTAAGTGTTCTTCTATGGAGTTGGTCATAGAATTTAAATCCTTTACACTGGTGAAGGAGGGGAGCATGTTGGCCATTACTGAAAGGAGTCGAAAGGTGATATCTAAGTTGGCTCTGGGTTCGACAACAGTACAGTGGCTGGCCAAGGCCATGGAAGCGTGCACTAAGGATAAGAAACAAGATTTTTTTCTCACCCCTTCGTTTTCAGCCCATCTTGTGCCGCCGTTAACCCCCACGCACGGCTTCAAGCCGTTGCACCTTTTGAGCTCCAGCGCCGCCGTTGCACCGCCATTGGCCACCATCTTTTCACCACATCACCGGCGGCCTCCCAGCTACTTAACCCACCCATCCTTAGCTCTGATCTGCAACTGGTGAAGCTCCCCCCGTCTTGATTTCCGATTTGGGTATTTTGGCTCCCAAACGCCTCCCTCGCCATCACCCACGGCCAAAGACCACCACCATTAGCTTCATTGACACCTCTAAGCCATTCCTTAGTAATCTCAAGCCTTAGTGCATTTTGCACTGTTTCGTTGCTGTGTTGCCACTTCTAGCATCTCCGTGATCATTCGAAAAGTATATTATAGCACTGTAAGTATTTTTTTAAATAACTTTTGAGATTTAAATATATTTTTGCACTAACTCATGTTTACTATGATTTGGTTGGTTGTGCCGGATTGAGTCCGAGGAGTAAGGGGGTCGGTTGGATTGGAGGATGAAGTTGTTATGTGTTTGGATTATGCAGGAATTTGTTGGTTGGGATATTTGTGTCGTGTCTTGTACATTGCATAATTACACGCATGTTCATGTTTGTAAATGAAAACTGAGTTTTCGCATAATTGCATTCATGTTCATGTGTATATTTGAAAATTGGGTTTTCATGTGAAATGGATTTTGGGTGCATGTGTATCACGACCCCAAGCCGAGATGGGGCATTATCTTGGTGGAGTTCCTCTGGTGACTCGGGAGCGGAATATACTGAGTGATGTCCCCTGGTTTGTTGTTGGGCGACAAAGGAATCAGACAGGATGGTAACGGTCTCGTGCCGACTCTGTGGCCCCTCTTACTGGCGGGGGTTAGAGGATGCTTGGCCACGAACGCGCTAGGCGCGGAATTGGGCATCGCTCGTTACGAAGTCACTCGCATGGTCGTTACCCGTGGTGTGACGAAGGGAGCCAGGGTGTGCAGATGGTCCCTAGGGGAGATTATGGTGCATACGGTTAAAATGGATTAATGGGCTATTTTTTGAAAAAATGGCGTGTGTTGGATAAAAGGATTTTGTGTGGATCATTTTCTGAAAAAATGACGGATTATTATTTTTGGGCCAAAATGGGATTTTGGCGTGTGTTGGAAAATATTCATTTTCGAGGAAAATCATATTTTGGGTCTAATGCATATTTCATCATATGCACGCATTTTGTTGGTAGCATTAATGCATTTTTATCTCGTGAGTTGTTTGGATTATTACTTACATACGATACCGTTTTATGGTATTGTAGATTTTGCTGCAGATGAGGATGTGGAGCCTGAGGGATCGACTGCACCGGAGGAGCGACATGTGGTCATTTGGGATTATGGGATATGTTTCCCACTCGTGTATGTATGTGGTTTGTAATATATTTATAATGGATAACTGTATAACTTTTTAACGGCTATTTATTTTTGGATATTTGTATTAAACAATTCTGGTACATAGTTGGCAGCTTTTAATTAAACGCTGCAACTTTTGTGTTGCTCTTGTTGCATGTTGCACACACTTGAGCACTTATCGTTAGGATGCGTGACCCGTGTTGTCATCATCCCGACGTCAAGATTCTCGAGTTTTCGTACGTGGGAGTCGGGACGTCATAGATGGGGGAGGTGCTGCGTCATTTTTCCTTCGGCAAGAGAGGGAGTGAAGGCTTGGAAGGACAAGGTGCTGTGGTGGTGTGGTAGGGAGGGAGAACTTGGAGAAAGACCCAAGTACATCCTCAGTGGCGAGGCGATCCTTTGTGGCAGCTCTAAAGACGGGTCATGCTTCGGGGGTTCAGAGTGTGGAGGGTTTGCAAATCAATCCTCAGGACCAGCTTGTCGAGATGCACAATTCTTTAAAGGAGATGGAAACCCAACTCGTTGAGTTGAAGGCAGCGATAACTTTCTTGTCTATGAAAATAGAACGGCTTTCAACTGGAGGCAATAGGGTGGCAAGAAACATGATAGGCCCGAATCCTTTAAATTTAGAAAAAGGAAAACGGAAGATTGGATTCGGCCCTGTCCCTATAACCAGATCTAGGAGAGTATGGCTGGTCAAAAGAAAATCTGGGTTATTTGAAAGGGGGTCTACATCGGGTATTGGCGTAGAGACATCAGTAATGGAATGTCATTTGCCTCGTGTAACACAAGATAGATCGATAGTTGGTATTACACCCTTGGTCCCTGAAGAAACTATGGCTCCCTTGTCAGAATTGAAGGAAAAAGGTGTATTGTCGAGGTCTGACGGAGATGTAGGATCCGCTATCACCCCAGGGTGAAGGGACTTGCTGTCACCCCAGAATCTCCAATGGGACCTCAATACCATTGGAGAAAACCAATGGAGTTACTGGAGAACAAATGGATTTGGCGTTGGTGCCTTATGTAGAGGAATGTTTAGAGTCGGGAGTGCAATTAGATATTGTGGCTCCCCTGGTCTCTCTTCCTCCAATAGCGGATTGGATTCTGCCTAAAGTTAACGAGATTCAGCAGTTTGTGAGAATTTCACATAGAGGATGTGAAGACCAATTTAAAGAACTAATTACTGTGATCGAGGCAAGCCGCACGCTTGAAACCAAATCAAGTTTCAAGAAAAGCAGGGAGTTACAGTGTCTTTTTTCAACAATCAACTGCGACACTAAGGGTGGTAGCTCAACTAGAGGGAAGTCTAAAGGGAGGGCATTGTGAAGACGGGATCAAGGTGTTAGGGTTGGTGTTCGGGTAGAGTTTTAGTTCTACTGTAAACTAGGGGTTGGGGTTGGGTTTGATGTATTTTGGGATTTTTTTTTATTTTTTATTTTTTTATGGGCTTTTTGGGTCATTAGGGGCTTGTCGGGTCATTTTGGGCAAGATCTTTTCTTGTATACATTCTGTGTACTTGGTTTCTCCTTTTGATATACAATATTTTTACTTATAGAAAAAAAAGACATATTTATGTAAATAATATTTCTAATAATCTCTTTTATTTTTTGTTGTTGCCCTTTTACTTCTTTGCCTATCAAAAAAAAAAAAAAAAAAAAAGGTAGATGAGGTTGTGCTATTCACTTGATCTTGTTCTTCATTTGAGGAATTTGACAGGAAGGAAAGTTGCTAGTCAGAGAGATGACTTGCGAGCTTGTAGAACATTTTAATGTAAGTATTTTTCCTATTACTAGGACAAAGATTTACATTTTTTGGGTTTGTTTCACATATATTGGGCCTCCTAGGTAGAGATGCTGGGATTTACATAAAAAATTGCATTGGATAGTACTTGATTAACAACATTGATCGGTGGATGAAATTTCTAGCTTTAGGGTTTAGTTCATATATTAATTATATCTTATAGTTATATATACATATATTATATGTAAGGGTCTCTAATATGAAGTATAGCTTAGGTATAGTTCATCAGGATGAATTTTGTGGATTTTTTTTTTTATTATTTTGTGAAATATCTTTTCCAGCGAGTAAAATTCGCCGAAAATAATTTTTTCGCATATTAAACTTATTTCTGGTGATTGAATATCATTGCAAATACTTTTTACCGGCGATTTTTATAGCATTTAAGGTGACTATAATTCACCGCAAAATGTTTTTCCAGCAATTTAATTAGGCTGTTGGAATAGATCACCTCATTAGCGGCGATTTATAAATTTTTACGATGACTATAATTCGGTGATTTAATAGGCAAACCGAATGGGTATTTGCAGCGTTTTATTTGGAATTTGCGGCAAAAAAAAATCGCTGGAAGAAGTTACTAATTGTGGAGATTTTTGCAGTTCTCTGGTTTAACTTATAACTGAGCAGACAATTGCGACGAACATTTGGTGCGGCAAAAATCGTAGAGAAAGATTAAATTCGGTGATTTTAGGGCTTATTTCTGACGATTTTTTACGTTGAGAAAGACTGTTTTTCTTGTAGTGCTTGGATGAAACCTCCACATGGTGGGTGTAAGTTAAATACAGACAGAAGCAATCTCGGCAATCTAGGTTCTTCTGGTGTTGGTGGTATTATTAGAGATGCCCATGGCAATCTATTATATGCTTTTGCTTCTTCTATAGGTGTTGGTTCTAACAATAAAGTAGAGTTACTAGCACTTTTGCAGGGTCTTAAGGCTTCTCACATGTTGGGGATTAATTTTGTGAAGATTGAATTGGACTTGTTGGTTGTGGTATCATGGTGGAAGCGTCATCGATGTGGAGTGTGACACTTGGAGGATTTCTGGGAGGAAGTCCTTGCAATTCTTGATTCAATGGTGTTTTCGCTGAAGCATATTTTTAGAGAAGGTAACATGGTGGCTGATTCGTTGGCTAAGAGTGTTGCGACTGGTCTTAACTTGGTTTGGAACCAAAGTGATGAGTTTCCGCAGGTGATGAGGGGTCTAGTTCGTTTGGACAAGTTGGGTACACCGTCTTTCCGATTGAAATAGAGCTTGATTTATTATTTTTTTTTTCAAGTTGGCCTATGCCTTCTATGTTTCATTTTTTTAGGATTTTTGGTTTGTTGTACGTATTGGTTTTTTTCCTTTTAATTTAGTGAGTTTTTTTTGGGATGCCTGGGCTTGGTTTTTTGATTATTTGTATCCCCCAGATGTTGGTCTGTAACCACGGTTTTCCTCCGCCACAAGTGAGAGTTTTTTAATAAAATTGGGGTACTATCCTATTCCTTAGAAAAAAAGAAAAAAAAGAGCTAACTCTCTGGACCTTCGGGTGCTGAGCGTTACAATATATATATATATATTAAGTAAAACGATGTCATTTCACTTAAGTGATTTAAATGGCGCCATTTTACACAAAACGTATTAGAAATGGAAAATATTAGGGATAGAAAAGGATCCCACATATTGACGTCAGAATTTTTTTATTTTTATTTTCAAGAAACTCTTAGCATAGTCTCCCCTGCCTACTCCCTTTTGCTTTCTCTTCTCCTTTTCCCTTCCCAACCTCCCAGACCCGTTGCCCACAACCCATCACCACTGCCAGGTGTCTCCCTTGCTCTCTCTCTCTCTCTCTCTCTCTCTCCACACAGAGTCCCACCCCCTGATGACTGCTCTCCCTTCCCCTCTCTCTTCCCTTTCCTTTCCCATCTTTTTCTTCCCAAACCTGTTGCCCACACCAGGTAAGCAAACACAACACGATGACCAGACTAGGAATGACATGTGGAACGAAGAAATGAAACAAAATAAGAGAAAAGTAGAAATGGAGAGGTAATGATTGTAAGAAAAATGGGCGTTTCTTGTTTTCGTGGCTGGAGGACTGAGACTACCCTTGGTAAATCGAACAACCGCAAAGTATTGTCCTTATTAAAACAATTACTTATGACTTGGGATGTTTGGTTAGATCTAAGTAGATGTTGGATCTTTACATGGTTTTGGAAATGGAAGGGAGACGATGAATAATCAGTATCACAGAATTTCACAATCAAAATATAAAGGGTAATACTTTTCTTTGGAAAACTTTATTCTCACGCAATTTTGTGCACCGAAGCGCACCAACAGGTTAAGTTATACCAATGAAACGTTTAATGAAACGGTGTATTTCGATTTTAGCTTTGTGAATGCGTTTTGGGTGGGAAAGAAATTTAAGTAGGATCTGAAGGGAAAAACACCAACGCACCGTTTTGTCCCACCTTCTCCTTCATTCTCGCCCATTCACGTTCCTGATCTCTCTCTTTCTCTCTCTCTCCATTCTCTTCACTTCAGCGATATCGATTCTAGTTCTCTCCTCCGTCAAATTCCATTTTTTTTTTCCTTCAGATTGTTATGAACCCTAACCCTAAGCAGATGTCCTCTTCCCTCTTTGGTTTTGAACCCTAACCCTAACCAAATTCCATTTTTGGTTTCGAACCCTAATCCCTACAAATCCCTCTTCTCCATTGATGCAATTCAACGTACAAATCTCTCTCTCTCTCTCTCTCTCTCTCTCTCTCTCTCTCTATTAAGAATGATGTAGATGCAAGGAAGAAGATGATCTAACTGCCTTGCATGCACGCAGACGAGAGGCAAATAACAGAATGGAGAGGCGCATGGCAGAGACGCATAAAGTGGTCTGAAGGAATAATTTCTATATATTGTTCTGTCATGTACAATGGCTATTTATAGTTATAGAGAATTGGTGAATGAAATTTTTAAATAAACAATATGTATTTACAGCTCATCAAATGATTTTATTTTCTTCATGATGCGTCAATCTGGTGGCGTTGTATGTGTGTGACAATATTCCTCTTGTAACTTCAATAGCCCCCTGCAAGATGGAGAGTAAATATTGATGACTCCCATCTTGAGTAATAATCGATTGAATGTAGGAGAGTGTAAGGGCTTGGTAATCAAGTCTGCTAGCTAGAAGGAGGATAAGACATAGGCTATTTTTACTTGACCTTCGGAGATCTTATCACGAACTAGATGACAGTCGAGTTCAATGTGCTTTGTGTGCTCATGGAATACAGAATTTACGGCAATGTGAAGAGCGGCTTGATCGTCACAGTAAAGAGTAGAGGGGGTGCCAATGGTGAGGCGTAGATCACTGAGTAAGTAGCGAATCCAACTGAGTTCACATACGATGACAGCCATTGCTTTATATTCGGATTCGGGGGAGGACCTGGAAATTGAGTTATGTTTTTTTGATTTCCATGAAACAAGAGAGGTCTCAATGAAAGCACAAAATCCGGTGGTGGACCTTCGAGTATCTGGGCAATTTGCCCAATTGGCATCGGCATAGGCTATAAGCTCCAGATTCAAGCTAGCAAGAAAAAAAATTAGCCTGGCCCGGGGTTCCTTCAACATATCTAAGAACTTTGATCACATCATCATAATGTGGTACAAGGGGATTTTCCATAAATTGACTTAGCAAGTTGACACTAAAACTCAAATCCGGTTGTGTATTTGTCAAATAAAGCAGCTTGCCAATGAGTTTCCGATAGTATAGGGTCATGGAAAATTTTACCTTCATCTTTCTTGAGTTTGCTATTCGATCGGTTCCATAGGCAGTGGGGAGGGCTTTGCTGCCAGGAGGCCTGTCTCCGAGAGTATGTCCAGTGCATATTTGCACTGGCAAATTTGGATGCCTGCTTTGGAACGTCCAATTTCCATGCCGAGGAAGTAGCGTAAGGGACCCAACTATTTGATGCGAAACTTGGTTTCCAAGAATTGTTTGATAGTAGAGCTTGAGCTGGGATTTGAACTCATGAGGATGATATCATCAATGTACATGAGGAGGGCAACAAATGAATCATCTGTGTATTTAGTAAATAAGCTGTAATCCGCTTTCGATTGGGTGAAACCGAATGCAGCTAAAGGTGAGGCCAGCTTTGTATTCCATTGACGAGAAGCTTGACGGAGGCCATACAAGCTCTTATGTAAATGGCAAACTTGTTTGGTTTTGGCTGCATAGTGACCAGGAGGTGGTCGCATATAAAGTTCCTCATCGAGATCGCCATATAGGAAGGCGTTGTTGAAATCGAGTTGTTGGAGATCCCAACCTTTGATGGCAGTAACTGCTAGGAGACAATGAATTGAAACTAATTTAACAACAGGTGAGAATGTATCGTGAAAGTCAATACCTTCATGTTGGCTAAATCCCTTTGCAACTAGTCGAGCCTTAGCATGGTCAATTGTGCCGTCAGCCTTGAATTTGTACCTGTAAATCCACTTGTAGTCAATTGGTGTCTTGCCTGGAGGGAGATCAACAATGGTCTAGGTCGCATTGAGCTCAAGTGCAGTGAGCTCTTGGTTCATTGCCTCACACCAAATGGGGTGTTTGATGGCTTGAGTGTAGGAGGAGGGCTCGGAATGGAGGGAAACAAAGGTGGTAAAAGCAAGATATGAAGGTGAGAGAGAGGCATAAGATAGAACGGAAGAAATGGGGAAGAGAACATTACCTGAGAGAGCATGTGATTTAGGAGGCGTCATCGTGGATGCCGAATGGTGCACAGCAGGTGTGGAGGCTTGTTGGCAATGATATTCTCGGAGGTAAGCAGGAGCTTTGCGAGTGCGTGTGGTTTGACAAGGTGCTTGGAAGGAGATTGAAAGAGTGTTGGGGTTTGGTCGTTTGTATGGTGAGTGGGAGTGGCTGGAGTAAGAGGTAATGAAAGTGAATCATTGGAGGGGTTGGAATCGTTATTCGGGTTACTAGGAAATGAGGCCATGTGTTCGTTGGTATGGTTGGGAAATTCTTCTATATACAACTGCCGGCGTGGAACCAACTGATATTTAAAAAAAAAAAATGAAATGAAATATGTAGAAGGAGGGAAACTGAAACAAAAAGAAGCCCCTCGCTCCAGCTGAACCCAGAGATTTTTTGCTCTCACAAAAAGGAAGGATGTAGCCACCCTTATGGTAGCATTTCTTTGCTACCATCCCTACGCCTCTGTATATAGGTGTCATAATCTTTTCTCATTTTTGACATTGCTAGAACGAGAACACAGAGTTGAACCAACCCTATAGAAAGACACAACACTTCTGGGTTTTGGTGGGTTTTTGTAGTTGTTGCAGCATTGTTCTTTGGTACTTCTGTCCATAAGGATTACAAATCGTACATATACTAAATTTTTGAAAAAATTACAAATATTTCTGGGTTTTGGCCGTTTTAGTAGCAGCATTAATCTTTTGTTGGGGGTTTAATAATGGATGCCTCTGGTGATATCTACAAGGCTAGTGGTATATTACGAGGTAGTTTACGATTACGCAGTTCGTCGGGATGGAGGAATAATGCTATGGATGTTTTCTCGAAGTCTTCACGAGAAGAACATGACGAAGAAGCTCTTAAATGGGCTACCCTCGAAAAACTTCCTACGTTTGTGCCACATAGGACATGGTTCCGTGCTGATTCCCCAAACCGGTTGTAAGTAGCTTTTTTGATGGTTGGGTGGGCTGGGAAAATTGGAGGAAATAAAGGAGGTATCAGTGAAGGGAGTATCCGTGAGTGTTGGTTGAATGATCTTGGTGGGAGAAGGTGTTTTGAGTGGAAAAATTTCTTCATGGAATATGATATCTCGAGATATGAATATTTGTTTGGTTGGAGATCAAGTAATTTATATCCTTTGACACCGTATGGGTATCCAAGGAAGAGACATTTCTTGGCACGAGGGTCGAATTTGGTTCGGGAATGTGATAGGGTAGAGGCGAAGCATAAGCACCCAAATACCTTAAGGTGGGAGTAAGAGGGCTTGGTTTGATAGAGGACTTCAAATGGGGTTTTATTGCTAAGGATTGGTGTTGGTGTTATATTGATTAGGTAGACTGCGGTGGTGATAAAATCAGACCAATATTGTAGGGGTAAACCGGATTGAAATTTGAGTGCGCATGCCACCTTGAGGATGTGTTTGTGCTTGCGTTCGGCAAAGGCATTTTGTTGGGTTGTGGCAACGCATATTAATTGGTGGATGACACCTTTGGAGTTGTAGAAATGTGGTATGTGAAATTTGGCGCCATTATCGGGTCGAAGAATTTTAATTTGAGTGTTGAATTGGGTCTCAATAAGTGCAAAAAAATTGACCAAAGAGGTTCGCGCTTTAGCTTTATTTTTAAGTAGGTAAGTCCAAGTGCATCTTGTGAATTGATCAACAAGGGTTAGAAAATATTTTGCACCATTGTAAGCTTGTGTTGGGTTGGGCCCCCAAATCTCAACCGAGACAATATCAAATGGTCTGGTGGCTTTGGATTCTGATTTAGGGAAAGGATTTTTGTGTTGTTTTACTAGTGGACAAACATCACAGGGAAGTTGAGAATGATTTGAATTTTTGAAATTAGGATTAACATCATGTAAGATATGCCTAGTCATGAAACTATGTAGGATTTTTGGAAACTGAAGTATGATTGACCGAAATCGAAGGAACTAAGTTGCGGAAAAATGATTGCAAGAGATAAGGCTCTGGTCTGGATAATAGCAGGTGATACAAGCCATCACACACCGTCCCCACTCCAATCGTCATCCAAGATAAAAGGCCTGAATGTAGCAAGAATTGGAGAAAAAAATCAGACAACAATTAGAATGTTGTGTTAAGGATTTGACAGAAATTAAATTGAAGTTAAAGGCAGGAGAACACATAAAACATGGCGAAGGATTAAATGAGGTGATAAATGGACATCACCGACATGTGAAGTAACGGTAGTGGAGTCGTTTGGCAACTTGATGATACGAGATGTTGGAGTGATATTGTGTGTGAACAATTTGGGGCTACAAATCATGTGATTTGTAGCACCGGTGTCTATGATCTAAGGTGTTTGAGTAGTTGTGGCACAAGCTAGTGTGTTTGTGTAAAGGGCGGAAGAAATACCAGACACGGGAGGTGAGTTGGCATTAACGCTGTTTGCAGCAGGGATGGTGGCTTCGTTGCGATTAGGATTGAGTAAGGCAATAAGCTGGGAGTACTGCTCTTGAGTGAGAGACGGACCATGGTTAATTGCCTCCTGCTCAAGAGAAGATTGGTTAGCACTGGATTTGTATTTTGAACTGTTCTTGTGTCTTGGAGGAAATCCATTCAACTTGTAGCATTTTTCCCGCATGTGTCCAGGTATATGACAATGGGAGCAGACTGGTAAATTTGGATTCGCCCTGAAACAACGCTCCAACGAATGTCCAAGAATACTGCAGTGGGAGCAAAAAAGTCGTTCACGGCGTGAGTTGCGAATTTTTGAGGTCTTGGTGGCCATGGCAAGTGGAGTTGTTTACAGAGTGTAGTTGCCGTCTCCTTTCCTCTTGTTGGACAAGTGACAGAACCTGATTGAGAGGTGGAAGAGGATCCTGAAGCAAAATCTGGGCATGAATAGAGTCGTATGAACCATCTAAGCCAATGAGAAATTGCATCACCTTATGAGTGTGGGTGTAATCTAGCAAGGTTTTGACTACACCATAAGTGCAGGTTGGCATGGGCTCATAAATTTCAATCTCGTCCTAAAATGTCTTGTCTTGAGTTTGTTGTGGTATTGGCTGATGGAATTAGAGTCCTGCATGGATGATGAAATGGATTTGGCAAGTTGGAAGATCCGAGGGGCATTTTGGATGGAAGAACGCTCCCGAAGACTTTTCTAAGGTCTGAGCTAACCGAATGTTGTATCCATGCTATAATCATGTCATTGCATCGCTCCCATGGAGCATAGAGAGGATCAGAATTGTTTGGTGGCTTGGTGATGGTTCCATCGATGAATCCAAGCTTGTTTTTGATGTTGAGAGCTCGGCGCATCGTCCTCGCCCATGTGGCATAGTTTTTGATAGTCAGCAGACCAGGTACTAAGGAATAAGAAGTACCTTCGCCTGGTTGAATGAAATATGGGCTAGCGGGATTTTGGGGGTTATTCTGAGCTTTGGATGTCATGTTGGCGTCATAATCGTCGTTCATTGCTCTGGTACCATATTAAGAATGATGTAGATGCAAGGAAGAAGATGATCTAACTGCCTTGCATGCACACAGACGAGAGGCAAATAACATAATGCAGAGGCGCATGGCAGAGACGCATAAAGTGGTCTGAAGGAATAATTTCCGTATATTGTTCTGTCATGTACAATGGCTATTTATAGTTAAAGAGAATTGGTTAATGAAATGTTTAAATAAACAATATGTATTTACAGCTCATCAAATGATTTTATTTTCTTCACGATGCGTGAGCCTGGTGGCCTTGTATGTGTGTGACAATATTCCTCTTGTAACTTCAATAATCTTTGCTTTTAATATTTTATGCTTGATCTCTCTCTTGAAAAAGAAACGAAATTTCCATGATTTTAAATCTCAATAGAACCAAAAAATCCATGCCAAGCTCGAAATCTATTTTTCCATGATTTCTTCAACTGTTCGAAACTGAGCCCAACACGGGATTTTGGAAGTGATGCGCTTGATGATCTTTTGGCCGGATTTGGGAAGTCGGAGCATGAGTCAAAGGGTTATATCTTAGGGATCAGAGAGAGAGGTGAAGGGTGTGCTGACGGGTTTCGATGATTTGATACATGGGTTTGGCGGTACTAGTGCCCCTAGTGAAAGGTAAGGTCTGTCATTAGTGGCTGCGTTTGTTGCCTAATTAAGTTAGACGAGCTTGAATTTTTTAGTTGGATTCACAACCTTTTAGCTTTTTTCTGGTGGAGTGAAATTAGATTAAATTTTGGAAGAAGCTGCAATGACACTGGATTTTGTTCTTGATCCAGAAGTCACACTTAAGGGTAATCTACTTCGAAGTAGTTGTGAATGTGGCTATGGAAATAAAAGAAGGCTGGAATTTGTGGGGATTCTTTGGGAGGGCCATCTGGAAATTTGCTTTATTTTGATTGTTATTGTAGGATTTATTTGCTTCTTATTTCGGAGGAGAATGAAAAATAATAACCTTTCAAAACATAGACACCTTGTAGGGCCCAAAAGACCAGTTGCGGTTTCAAACTCATGATATTTTTACTTTTGTTAAAGATGAAAGTATATTTTAACTCATAAAAATAACAGAAATTAAATGCTCTTCTCCATTAATGCTCTAAGTCTATAGTAGTCATAGATGCTTTGCATCTTCTGTAGATAACCAAAGTTCTATTTCTATATTGTTATATCGTAGAATTTTCCATCTTCAGTTGCATCAGCTAATGTGATGCATTAAATACTTCTCATGTATGAATAATATCAAATAATTGTAGATAAATCCTCAAATTGCAACCTCCACTTCTCATCCCTATCATTCCCGTTTCAAGGATTTTGTGAGGTTCTTTGTCTCCATTCTCTAGTTGAAAAACAAAGTCTTTGTTACATTTAAAGAAAACTGAGAAATGTTTTCTTAGTGACTATAAACGAAAAATAAGAAATATATATATATATATGATAAGAATAAGAGAAATGCTTTAATTATTGATCTGTTAGCCACAAGTATTGAAGTTTGCACATTTCTTGGGTGGATATATAAGTCAACTTCTAATTCCTTGTGATGGGATGTCATCATCAGCTTCTTTATTTTCTCTTATTAGTCGTAATTCGATGAAGATTCCAATGTGCACATGTGGGAAGCCCGCTTCACTTAGAACATCGAATATGCCAAGAAATTCGGGGCGATCATTCTTTGGGTGTCCAAAGTACAATACAGGAGTAGATACTTTTATTACGTGCACTTGGGTTTCTAAAAAAGTTTGATATTTTACATACATGTCGTTTGTTTGTTTATAATTAGAGGTTATTACACTGCAACTATTTCAAATGGGCAGATAGCAGTGAGGAAAGAGAAAATAAACTTGTGAAGATAGGAATTGAGTTATTAAGGAAGGAGAAAGAGCTTCAAAAAAGAGAGGAAGAGATTGTAAAGAGGGAGTTGGGAGTCCACAACGACCAACTTGATATTCAAAGACAACAAGCAGACACCCAGCGTAAATGCACACTTCGTATCTATTGGATTATTTCTATTTTAATTTCATTGTACTTGATATGATCACAGTGAATAGCCACTTTTGGTACACTGTCAGTTCTTATAGCTTGTTATAATTTATGTGTATTCAAAATGTTGTGGTTGGTATTTGGTGACCGGCAATCTAGTTGGGTACTTTATTGTCATCATTTTGAAAAACTTGGGATTAATCCTAGGCATGAACTTTGATTTATTCTCAAATGCATTAGCTTTTATTGTTCATGTTGGTAATCATAAATCTTGTTGGTACTTTATTGTTCATGTTGATAATCAAAGACTCGGCACAAAAAGCACCAACCAACATCCATATTGTGCTCCAGAGTAACAAAAAGCAGAAAAATTTGTGATTGTCGACATAGTGATTCTTCTTTTTCCCTTTTGCACTGATAATTGTTAGTTTGCAAACTGTGCAAATACTCCTCAACGGCATGGTGTCCCCAACATGGAAAGGCCGCTACTCTCTCTGCCTTATAACGATATGCAATAGAGACATTACACAACCACTTAATGATAGAGATTTCAAAGCATGGTTACGTTCCTGGGAGAAAATATTTGCTTACTGATTTGTGGTGATTGCCATAATGCAATTAAGTTAATAGCCATGGTTACTGGACGTGAGATTGTTGTGAGGGATGCCAGCATATTCCACCATTTCAGAGATGGGAGCTGTTCTTGTGGGGATTATTGGTGATCACAGAATTGAATTGTAGGACCTAACAACTTCTCTTTCTCATATATTGGATGTCATCTTTTTTCCTGCCCTTAGATACAATAGTGTAACCATACAATAGAATTGTAATCTTAAGAGGTATGAATTACAAATAGAAATCGAAATTCTGTTTCCCAAGAAAGAGGCTTTGTTGTTTGGGCTCAATCTTTCAATTCTTTATCAGGAAGAAACTGCTACACCTCGCAGGGAAAATGTTCCACCAATAAATCTTTCTTTCTACCTTCTAGCCAAGGTTGTATCCCAGACAATAATTCATTATTCTTGTAATTCTTGTATTGCATCCTAGTAAAATACTCAAGGACGGCTCCGGTGCCACCTTTCCCAAGTCGAAGGTGGCATGCCTTCTCAATGTAATTACGATAGTCTTTTTCATTGAATGACAAGTTGTCAAACCCACCTGCTTCTTGCACAAGAGCGGCAGAACTTTTGTTCATTTTTATGCCTGCCTGATCATTTGTATCTAACACTTTCTTAATAGATTCATTCACTTCTCTATTGCAACGAAAGAACCTTGATTTTTGTGGATTTAGACCGTGATTGTGGGTATTGCGAATATTCAACACCTTCAACACCCCTTCAATGAACGCATCATTTATCCTTGCATTACAGCCTGTGTTTGATGTCAGATGTGGCTGCGTGACATTTTTTGTTTGGTTTTGTGCCTTCTCACCATGAGCACAAGCCAACCTGACATATATGAGCTTCCCATCCTCAAACCTATGACTCCTTTGTGTCATTATCCCAAAACCACTTTGTTTTCCATATCTTTTATAGTAAGAAACTAACTCTTCTTCAGATTTAAATACCACCCCCAACTTCGGCTCCTCAATGATATCGGCCCCCTCAGTATGTTCTGTATTTTGTGTCCTGGACTCATTGTCATCTTTGGATTCAGAGGGCATAGACAAAGTTTGAACCTCCCTCGAGTCAGGTGTGGGCTCTTGAATTTCTTCTACATGGCTTGAGCTTGTAGAGTTTAAACCAATCTGAGAGGGGCCTGAATACTAAAATCCCAACATAAGATTTACATGCAGTTTACAACAATAAATACTAATACTGAAATCAATATAAGCATTTTGAAAAGTACACACGCTATTTAAAAAACGAACTCATCACCTGAAAAGTCCATGGAGATGGGTTGGCATCAGGACGAGATAAGAATGGTGGTAATCAAGCATGTGGCATTGGTGCATGGCCCTCATGCATATAGCTTGAGAAATCCGGATAAAAGGACATTGGTATCACCTAACATATAGATTAGTAATGACAATTAACCAAAGATGTAGTAATAAATATAGACATCAATATAACTATGGTGTCGAATTAATATTCAAAATACCTGGGTTGCTAGATTGATAGATGCATTTGTACTAGGAGGTGTTGACAAATATGTATAAAATGGTCTTGGTATCACCCGATTTGATGGATTTGTTGATGGATCTATGGTAGGAGGTGTGATAGGAGATGCGTGCTCTTTCCCTTTCTCTATTTACAGAATATTTACCAATATTCTAGAACAATAAAAATTATCTAGAGAAGTTGAAGTCACTTAAGAAGCGAAATCCAACAGAATAAAATTGTATCTTTGTAGGATATTCTTCTGTCTTTTTACAACAAAGTCATCATTTAATGGAAATCAATGGATCAACTTGAACATCTCTTTTTTGTTTCAAAAAGTATCAATTTGCTTTGAGACCAAATTGATCACTTTAAGGACAGCAATGGGCCAACTAAATGAACACATATATTGATATATAATTGCATTTTTATATTTAATTATGCATTCAAAATAAATCTATGGTATCACCCTCGCCTAAATTTTAAGCTGCGTGTGATTTTATTAGAGTGACCAACTTTTCTTAGTTTTCTTTGGAAGGAAGTTGCTCATTTTTCGTTTACTAACTGGTGTGACCAAGTTGTTCCACGAGGACTTCTTCAATGGCTTTCCATGGTGGCTCTTTCTCTTCCTATTCCCCTACTTTTCTTCTTTAAGTCATCAGTAGACTTAACGATGTAGTCTTAAGTTATGTTCACAATTTGGGGATAAAATAACAGTTTTGACAGTCCAAATATGTTTTTAAGAGGCTCCAATGAAATCGTCGAACAAAACTACATATATATATGTATATATATATATACACTAACATGGGGCTACGTGCAAGGCACGTATGCCCCTTGTACGTAGTGTCTGGTTGGAGGAAGCAAATTCCTAAAATCTCCTCGCATAAGCATATAAGAGTAACAATTCATTAAATAAAAGATCTTTAAAAACAGATTTTGAACAACACTTAATTAAAAACACCATTATTTACATAAATGGGCCAACATACAAAATCACCATTCAATTGACAAGCTCGTGAGAGTTGCATATCAAAATCACCAAGTTTATAAATATTTGGTTTCACTCACACCACCTCAATGCGTTGGTGTAAGGATCTCTAAGATCTCACTTGTTTCTGTTTGTTAAATTGTCTCATCACTATTTTTTTTTATTTAAATAGATATTACATAATACTTGTTTCGTCCGACTTGGTGTTTGTTAACAATTAAATCGTCTCATTGCCAATTTTTTTAGATCTAAACAGATATTATATAGTGTTTATTTCATCTGATTTGATGATTGGTTTCATCCAAGTTGATGCATGTCTATTGATCCCATTAATTAGAATGAAGGCTAACCCAGATTATACATGTGAGTTTTCTACACAACTTCTAAAAATCCAAAGAGCTTCAACGGAGAACAGAGGTGAAGAAAACTCATACCCACGTAACGGCGAGATTCACAAGCAAGAAGAGAAATTCCAATGCTGAAGAACCCAGAAGTTTGTGTGAGAAAGTGGAGAGTAAAAGACATTGGAAACTTGAGAAAGTGAGAGGAAAGAGATTTCGACCAACCTTTGGATAGAAAGAAAGCTGAAAAGAGACAAGCGAAACACTGTAAAAATACACTTTACATAGTCGGTGAGGGAAAGAAAAACACAAAAGTATTGGAATTTGAGAAAATAAAGGGCAAAATTGGATGAATAATATTGCAAGGACGTGAAGCCTTGAACTTCTGGCAAATTGAACCCTCCTACTTGTCCTAATAATTAATTAATTAACCTCCTTTTAGAATATGCTTGATGAAATTTAAAATCTCAAATATGCATGCATATATGATATGCATGGAATAAGTTCATTCATGGGTTTAGAAAACAGTACTTAGACGTTGCACCCTTGTCGTCCATCTTGCACGCGTGATGAGCTGAGCGGTGAATCAATATAATTCATGTAAGCTATACTAGCCATATATAAATATATATATTTATATATATATATATATATATATATCTGTGTGCGCGCGCGCTCGCGTTTTTCTATAAATTATATTGTAGGCCCTAGGTAGGAGAAGTATATATATAATATTGATCACAATATATACAAATTGTTTTTTGTGACGCTAAAAAGATCATCATTAAAAATATTTCTTATGACATTTTAGAAAAACAGTCACAAATTAAATGGGTTGAAATATGATATTTACATACATTCGGACATGATCTAAAACTATGCAAACGCTTTCCATCTATTTCACATATATGTTTGGCTATTCGAGATCATGAAAGGGGTGGCTATTCTGTTATTTATATCTTTATTTTTGTGTGTGTAGTTGAAGGGGGTGGGTGTTAGTCACCTATAATTGAATTTGAGTGAAATAACTTGATGGGCGAAGAGGAAGGTGAAAGGCCACCCATGCATTTGACATCAATTTCACCGAATCAGATATGATACACATTGTTGGTTGAAAATGTTGTTAATGTTTTATATTGCAGCATTGAGTTAATGCATTTTTTACACTTTGTGATAGGGATATTATGATCTGCTAAATCCATACTACCCGTCATATATGCTGCCATCAAATACATATCCAAATCCATATCCGTACGCTTGGGGTAGCTAGGTAGACATATGATTTTTATTAATTTTTTTTAGTTGCATACGATAGTCTTTATAATTAAGTCTTTCTAACACAGTTGGTGATTGCAGCATCTGAAAATTCCATCATTTTGACCAACTATGCCTTACCCTCCGCCAAGTAATCCAGAGAATTTGAGACCAGTTGAAGATATGATGAAGGTAGTAAGTTTTTGTTTTGTTTGAGAATTGTTTTCTTGTGCGTGCGTGCATCCGATTCATTCTAACACAGTGGGTATTTGCAGCATCCGGTAATGCCACCATGCGGACCAACTATGCCCTACCCACATTGCCTAAGTCATTCACTAACTATGCCAATTAGTGCTGAAAGTGAAAAGAATGTTGGAGGTATGTCACATCCAAACGATCAAACTTTGTCATATTTTTAACTTGAACGTAAATATTATTTTCAGAAACTTCATCCTACGTCCACATAGAGCCGGATGCGGATGGGACATATAAAGTATCAGATGATGATGAAAGTGTTGAGCCTCCAAAATCTGGTATGGTGTTTACAACTGATAAAGAGGTTTTAGCCTATTACAAATGATATGCCATGCAAGAAGGCTTCAATGTTATCACAAAAAGGACAAAGAGAGATGACGACGGGAGTGCAAAGTATGTGAAGATTGGATGTGCACGTGGCGGCAAGTACTATCCTAGCCACAACAATTTGTCAAAGCCACGACCAACAATTAAAATGAATTGTACGGTGAAGATAAATGCTCACTTGGTGAATGGGGTATGAGTTTTGATCATTGTTGATCTTGTACACAATCATAGTACTGTAAATCCTCCAAAGTCTAGATTTTTTAGATCTCACAAATGTTTAGATGAATACAGTCAGAGGATGCTCGACTTGAATGACAGAGTAGGTATTCGGATGAATAAGAACTTCCAAGCTCTTGCAGTTGACGCATGGGAGGTTAGAAATTTAGAGTTCTAAGAGAAAGATTGTCGAAATTTGATTGAGAATGCTAGACATTTGAGGCTAGGTAAAGGAAGTAGTCAAGTATTGAATGACTACTTTAAGAGAATGAAGGCGATGAATGATGGCTTTGTGTCCGTCATGGATGTGGATGACGAGTGCCGAGTCAAAAATGTGTTTTGGGCTGACAAACGAAGCCGAGTGGCATATGAGTATTTTGGAGATATTATCACGTTCGAGACGGTGTACCTAACAAATAGGTATGGGATACCATTTGCTCCGTTCGTTGGTGTCAACCATCATGGACAGTCTATACTATTAGGGGCAGGTTTGATTTCAAGCGAGGATAAAAGTACTTTTGTGTGGTTGTTTGAAGCATGGCTAGAGTACAAGAATGGACGGGCACCCAAAGCAATCATAATAGACCAAGACCAGGCAATGAAGAATGCTATTGCCATTGTATTCCCAAACAACCGTCATAGATATTGTCTCTGGCATATAATGCGAAAACTGCCCAAAAAATTGGCATTCCACTCGAAATACAATGAAGGGTTGAAGATCGCTATTTAGAGTGCAATCTATGATACACAGAGTTGCGAGAATTTGAGGAGAAGTGGGGGCAATTACTTTATAAGTATGACCTTACTAATAATGCATGGTTGCAGAGGTTGTACAATGATAGATCATTTTGGGTACCAGTTTACTTGAAGGATGTATTCTAGGCTGGTATGAATACTACACAGCAGTCTGAGAGCATGAACGCATTCTTCAACGGGTTTGTGCATTCTAGCACTACATTAAGGAGGTTTTCGATCAATTTGACAATGCTCTAAGGAAGAAGGTGGAGGTAGAGACGACGGCTGATTTCCATTCTTACAACCAAACGATACCATGTGCATCTGCATTCAAGATTGAGAAGCAGTTTCAATCATTGTACATGAATGCAAAGTTTGTCAAGTATATTAAACTAAGTACTTGACTAACTGTGACAATATATTCTTAGTCAAGTACTTATTTTACTATAACGAAGAGGAGTGTGAAGTTAAATGCACGTGTGCCCTTTTTGAGATGAGGGGGATTGTCTGTAGGCATGTATTTAGAGTCTGTCAGATGAAGCACATTCATGAGTTGCCAGATAAATATGTATTGGATCAATGGAGAAAGACTTAAAGAGGAGATACACACTGGTGAAGAGTAGCTATGATGACTTGAGGATCAATGTAGATGCACGACTGTACGTGATGTCGGACAGAATAACGATTATTCTGCAGGTTAGTTTTAACAGATAATTCACAAGAAAGAAGACAAGAGAATCGCTCAAAAATACAGAGAAAACGCCTTTGATGTTCAACTCAAAATTATCAATATTCAAGAATAACCAAATCAACCCACAAGCCAGGCTGTAATAACTAAAAATCGACTGTATCAAAATTTTATCAAAAATAAAAAAAATCCCAATAATCAAGCTAAAATTAAATACGTAATAAAAAAAGTAATCTACCAAAAATCTGCTCAAATTGAGTTCAAAATCGCTTCCAAAACAGTAAATGAAATATTAACATAAAAGGAAAAAAAACTAAACATACGAAATCAGAGGGGAAAATAGTGTAATTTGGCCTTGAAAATGATGCATACAAAGTATAGCTGGGTTCCCATGATGTGCGTGCCAAAAAGAGTTTTCCGAATTGGGGTGATATGCGAGATTCTGATACCCGTAGCTAAAGTTATGGCCAAAATACCGAAACGTGTCGAAAACTGCCCCAATCAAGGTAAGATCACGATTTCCAGCCCTTTTTGCGTTGATTTGCCACCTTAAGATATTTTAATACAGTCAACGTGCAGTCTGACAACTCAGCGTCATCTAGATGAGGATATCGTTGAAGTAAATTATAATGAATCTCCCCATAAAAGGCCATAGAACCTGATGCATAAATCTCATGAATGTACTGGACACATTGGACAGCCCAAAAGACATGACCATCCATTCATACTACCCCTGCTGCGTCTTAAACGCCGTCTTCCACTCATCTTTGGCTCTTATTCTGATCTAGTGGTATCTGCTTTTAAGCTCAATTTTTTAGAATACCTTAGAACTGGACAGTTGATCCAGCATGTCATCTAGGCTTGAAATGGGAAACCTGTACTTTACTGTGATCCTGTTGATCGCTTGGCTGTCAACACACATATGCCAGGAACCATCTTTCTTTGTTACCAGCAGGGCAGGGATTGCATATGGGACTAAGGCGATACGCAGGTCGGTTTGATAAACTCGACTCCGGGACAAGGTCGATCTGATGTTGAATATCCCTCATAGGCAGTTGCCCAGGAGGAAGATCTTCTAGCATCAGGTTAGAAAACTCTGCTTGCAGCTACTGCACCTCTGCTGGTAAATCTTGGCTCACGTCTGCAGCACTATTCCCACAAGGCAGCAGGGCATAAATCACAACTTCCCGCTGAATCTCTTCTAAGAACCTGGACATAGAGAGAAGGTTAGCATTATTGGCCACCGGGGTAGGAATAGTTCTTTCCCTACTAGGTGCCAACACAATCTGCTTCCCCTTGATACTAAGGGAATATGTATTCTTCCGCTCATCGTGAACAATAATGAGATCATACTGCTAAGGCTTGCCTAACAATATATGACAAGCATCAATAGATACGACATCACACCAAGCATTTTCAAAATATTTTCTGTTGATCGAAAAAGACACTAGGCATCACCTATCTACTGTTACCTCACTTCCTTTATACAACCCCGACAATTTGTATGGCTTTGGATGACAATCTATCTTCAACTGTAGTTTTTGGATAGCTTCTTCAGAAACCACATTCTCACAACTGCCACTGTCAATGATCATCTTGCATACTTTATTTGCAACTATGCAGGTCGTGCAGAAAATATTGGTTCCCAACCAGTCGTCCCCTGAATCACCCTTGGGAGTCAGTAGACTCTTGCAAACAACCAGGGTCTCATGGCCATCACCATACAATACGTTTCCATCCTCATCATCATCGTACATAGGCTCTCCAATTGCCTCAACTTCTTCTTCCACATCTTCCTCAATCAAAAGAGATTTGCCCTTTTAATTAGCAGGCTTCCGGCATTCAGTCGCTCTAGGCCCTTGTTCACCACACCTGAAACATCTAATATTAGAGTTAGAACTCTATCCCTGCAGTGGCTGCTGGGTAGGACGAGGTCCTTGAGGGCGAATTGCTCGACTATTTTGATCTCTTCTAATCACTGGCCTCATGCTTTACTGCTTCTCTACGACAAGTGGATGTTGGTATGCTTCAAAAACTGTCCATAGCGAGTGAAGGCTAAGGAAATCCTATAGGGGATGCCACAATCCTCCCAAATACCATGACATCAACTGCTCTTCTGTCTCAAATAGATCATTACGGGCTATCAATTAATAAAATTCTTTAGTGTAATCATCAACAGATCTCGTGCCCTGCCTCAACTAGTGAAGTCGCTAGAACGGAGATTGAGTATAGCCGAATGGAAGGAAGTGACCCTTCATCTTCTTCTCCCAATCAGTAATCTTGGCCCTGCCATGCATGTCTCGTGATTGCCTTAACTTCTCCCACCAAGCAGATGCTCTACCTTCGAGGTTGATGGTAACCAGTTTCACTTTGACACGATCAGGAACCTTCTTATAGTAAAAAATATGCTCCACCTCATGCAACCAATCAATGAACCATTTAGCCTATAACGTACTAAGAAACTCGAGTAGATCCACTTGAAAGACGAGGTCCCGATGATGCTCCTCCTGACCATGGTGCTTCCGGTATAAAGGATACTGGTGATATGGGTTTTTGAAACTGAAATCGAAATCATCATGTTCCATCTCACGATCACCGAAATCCTACGCCATTACACGCCCGGTTAATTCTGCAACTTGTCTTTACAAATCTTCAATCATCACATCCTGAATGCTACGATCACTGTGCGGGATTTCCTCATTCGGAACCTATCCACAATGACCACGACCACAACCACCATCCATGAAAACTGATGAGAATCACCCTAGGAAAGATGCTAAAGCTTTGATGCCAACTGATCCCAGACAGAATAGCGATTATTCTGCAGGCTAGTTTTAACAGACAATTCATAGGAAAGAAGACAAGAGAATCACCCAAAAACACAGAGAAAACGCCTCTGATGCTCAATTCAAAATTATCAATATTCAAGAATGACCAAATCAACCCACATGTCGGGTTGTAATAGCTGAAAATTGACTGTATCAGAATTTTACAAAAAATAGCCAAATCCAAATAATCATGCCAAAATTAAATACGTAATAAAAGAAGTAATCTGCCAAAACTCTGGCCCAAATCAAGTTCAGAATCACTTTCAAAACAGTAAATGAAATATTACCATAAAAGACAAAAAATAACTAAAAATTGAAAATTAGAGGGGAAAATAGTGGAATTTGGGGTTGAAAATGATGCACACCGAGTGTAGCTGGGTGTCCATGATGTGTGTACTAAAAAGAGTTTTTTGAATTGGGGTCATATGAGCGATTTTGATATCAGTAGCCAAAGTTATGTCCAAAATACAGAAACGTGCCCAAAACTACCCCAATCAAGGAAAAATCACGATTTCCTACCCTTTTTGTGCTGATCTGCCACCTATAGGTATTTCAGCACAATCAACGTGCAGCTATCTGACAACTCAGCATCATCTTACTCGGATCAACTTGCATCAGTATGACCTTGTGGTTAAAAGATGTCTAATATTGGTGACGCGTGTATTCCTAAGTGATGACCATGTCAAATCATTCTTTCACCATTTGGATGATTTTGAGCACAAGTTTGCAGGATTACAACATGAGTCTGGTTCAACCAAGATGAATGAGAACATTGTCACCGACAAGGATAAAAAAATATTAAGTCCTCACATAGTTCGGGAGAAAGAGAGGCCTCCAACAAGAAGAAAGATATCGCCAGTAGAAGGCTACAACAAAGAGAAAGAAGAAACATATATTATGTTTAGTTCAAGTACTTGTATAAATTTTGGATTGCATGCATATTACTTTCACACATAATTGTTTTTGTCAATTTAGACTTGTAGGAAAATATTTGATAACAAATCACAATATGGTGACCTACCAGAATCACAAGTTGGTGGTAGTCTTGATGAGATTGTTATCCCAACCCAATGTAGTACTCTAACACAACCAAAGCCACCGTGCAATAATGAGGTATGAGTTTATTATTCATATTTTAAAATCTTCTTAAAATATTCCAATCTTGATGGCTTTGTTTTAGTTTTTAAATTTTGCATATCTCCAGGAAATGCCGTGCATGCCCCATGGGACTTAGGATATGTTTGGAAAACAGGTTTCACCCAAAATTTTCATCTTCATCTCATCTCATCTTTACACTTTTTCAAATCCCCATACAAAATATAATAAATAATTCAACTTTTTCAAATCCCAATATAACTTTTTCAAATTCTAATTCAATTTTTTCAAATCTCAAAACTAAAAAATAATATTTTAAACTTTAAAACAAAACACAAAATTCTTATCTCATCCTCCAAACATAATCTTAGTGCAAATCAATGGTCAAGTTTTTTGAGCAACAGTTGGTTTAGATGAATTAGTGTAACAAATGGATAAATGTGTATTTGTAAATAGTTGAATGGGGTAAGGAAATTTTTGTTGTTGTGACTTACTAGAGGCCCAGAGGGAGTATGGAAACCATTCTAAAAGGGTTGAATGAGTATGGAAATTATTTTGTTGTGGCATTACCCCAAAAAGGAACACATTTGGCATTCCACTTGTAGCAAGGTTGTCTGATATTGCATTCCACTTATTAACTCCATTCATGCATATTACTTTTTCATGCTACAGGATATTATTTCTCCATCATTCCACTTCTAAATGTGCACCATCATTTGCTTAGAAGAAACTAGATCAGATTAGNGGCGGCGGGAAACAAGTTACATCTTAACTAACAGAAATAGGAGCATAAGAAAATCCTGCTCCTTTGGCAATCCTCTTCCGTAACAAAGTCAAAATCATATACAGCATAACGGCACTCGTCAGCTGGAAGACGTGCAGTGAAATCCTCATAACCTTGGTTTGACTCACCAACCTTCTCCACAAGAACTTGCTTCTGCTTCTCCTCAATCTTGAAAACTATGAAGCGGTAGGTCCTTTTCGCCTTAAAATAAAACCTTATACGCTGTTAATAGAATTAACATATGGAAGACCTTATAGGTTGTTAAAATAAAACCACATAATTAACAATACATATATAGTAAAAAATATTAGCCTAACACAATCCACCCTTTTTATCAATAACAATAAAAAAGAATTGAAAGAAAAATCAACTAAGCTATGCTAGAAGAAATCGTAATCCGCTTGGCTAGAATTCTAGATAACAACACTAATACATTGGCCTCCTTTGTCCCTTAAATTTGTCTAAGCAGTCCAATGTGCTCGAGGTAGCTAGAAAACTAGAAACAGAAGTAGAATTAAATCTAAATATTAATGATGATGATAATACTTCCAAACCATCACTAAAGGACTCTAAAATCGTACGAAAAATCATATCAACTCTTAACATGCACTGCAAATATATTCCTTTGTCCAAGTATAACATCCATAAAAGACTGCATATAGAAGAATATCATAACAAAAGGCATTCAAAACTCAGCACGATCCGTTTGGTTAAGGAGAGTAGATCGTATCATTTCAAGTCATCAAAATAAAAATGAATCATTTATCAGGAAATTTTGTTTCCAGAAAGAATTATAATCCACTGCGGATCACGATTCAAAGAGTAAAAACATTCGAAAAAAATCAGAGATGTTGGGTATATGTAAAAATAAATAAAAATCAGAGATGCTGGGTATATGTAAAGACATTTCTAGTAATACATGTGTATATGTAAAAAACAAATAAAAAAATTCGGAAGATTCGAGAAAGAGACGATGGGTATGAATAATCCCAGTATCTCTTGGCCAAGGTTGTGGGCCGATAAGCTGTGCAAGAGAGATCGATGTCGAAGAAAATAATCTTGCTCGCTGAAAAAGGTAGCATGAATTCGATCTCCAAAGGGAGAAAAAAGATAAGGAAAAGATGACGAAGAAGCTTCAAGCAAAGAAGAATAAGATGAAAGTCGATAGTGGCGACAAGACAAAAAAAAAGAAAAGAAAAAGAGTGGAAGTGGGTTTCAAGTGGGAAAGAGAAAAGTGAAGACCAAATTGACAGCCTTGGCAAAAGCTAAAGCTGCCCAAGCCATGGAGGTTGACAAATGAGATCCGATTTGAACAATTTTATGCTTAGGTAGTGAAGTTAACAAGCAAAATCTCTTGGGAGCTAAATATGCTTGATTTGTTGAGCTTAATGATCTCTAATTTAGAAGGAAGTATCATCATGAATGGTATATTTGCTTTCACATTTTCTTTACTAATGTAATTTTCTTAAGATGATTAATATTTTATGAAAGATTTGGATGTGGTGGTAAGGACGAAAAAAAAACCCAGTATCTCTTCTTGTAGAAATTGCAGCCGTAGAAATTGAAGATAAAAAACTTGAAAATAGAATCTCTAAACAAATAACAGATTGTGATTGGTATAAAATTAAAAATGATCTGTAAAATTGAAAATACAATCTGTAAAATTGAAAAGATAAGAAACTGATAAAAAAAAAAAAAAAAAAAAGATCCAAACACAGTCTGTAAATAAACACTGATTAGCAAATCTCACAAATGCTTACACTCTATAAAGAAACACTCAGCAGATCCCAGAAATGGTTTGAACCAACTGCTTTTGTCGTGTGTCTTGAGTTTTCTGGACGGTTGTGGTTGGTTGTCGTCGAAAATTGACGGAAGAGCATCACGGTAGAAATATTTATTACGTCATTATTTATTACCACTAATGAGCTACGCGTATTTGCAGTACGATCCATTTGGTCCAAGTCTTCCCATCGTGTAATGACAGTGTGCCTTCACCCCATGGTTCTCCCATTTAGTTTTGGGCATAGGGTCCCTGGGGTATTTTCACCCTCTTCAACTTGCAACTTGAACACTTTCTTTTAGAGGTACTGCCACTGAGACTTCACAATGACGTACCAGACATGATAGTACGAGAAGTCGAACTTGTATGCCTCTCCCTCTTGCTTGTTTGTTTGTTAATTAAGTAGGGAATGGCAAAGACCATTCCTATTCTTCATGGAAGCTTGGGGAGACGGCGACGTGAAAAGTGAGGAGGTAGCCTCGTTCAGTAACGGAGAGAAAAATAGAGAGAAAGCGAGAGAGATCTGGAAGATGGGGCCTTAGGAGAGAGAGTTTTGTGAGAAATGGGTCTGGACTCTGGGCGTAGCAGCTGATAAGAGGAACGTGGGTGAGAAACGAAGAAGGCTCGAGTCTGAGGGAGAAGAGGATGGCTGAGGGAAGCATGGGTGAGAGGGAAGAACCGTGGGCATAGACCGGGTTCGCCACGTGGATGTGTTGTGTGCGATAATAGACCGGTAATTGATTAGATTTTCTCAATATAGAATACTTACCAGCTTACAAATCTTTGTTATGTACGAATTAACAATCTTGTACTTCTTGAAGACTCGTCTAATTAATACCGAAAGGATCCCCAACGAAATCCAGTTCATTTTCTCGTTTGCCTTTTTTTTTTTTTTTTTTAGTTTTTTACTTAGTGATTAAGAAAATATTGTCTAATAATATTGTGAACTTTTTTCTTTTTTTAAAAATATTTAAAGTGTTAAAAAAATGATATGAAAAAAAAAATATTTAAAACTTTTTTTTTTCATATTATTTTTTCAACACTTTTAAATATTTTTTTAAAAAAGAAATTTACAATATTATTAAACAACATTTTCTTAATCATTAAGTAAAAAAAGAAGTTAAAAAAAAAAAGATGCGAGTGGGAAAATGAGCGGGATCCCTATCATTTTCCATGTCGAAAGGTAGGGCTGTACAAGAAACCGGAGAACCGACCGGGACCGACCCAGACCGGCCACCGGAGCTCGGAACCGGCGTAGAACCGGTCGGCGAGCAGTTGTATTTCAAAAAAACCAATGTCCAGCAGTTTGGTCTTGGTTTGATCCCCAGACCGCTGAACTGACCTTAGTGATGCAATGTTTTTTTTTTTTTTTTTTTTTTTTTAAAATTATACATATATGAAACAACGTCGTTTCACTTCCTTAAGTGAAACGGCGTCGTTTTAAACTCAGTGTTTGAAAAAAAATATAAAGCAAACGGCGCCGTTTCCTCTAGGGTTTAAAATCCCAAGCTAGCACCTTCTTTTTCTCATTTCTCGTTCTTCATCCTCATTTCTCTCACGCCGCCCCCCTCCTTTGTCTCTCTCTCACACTTCACTCACCTCGCGGCGTCAGGCGTCTTCTCTCTCTCTCTCTCTCACACACACACACACACACACCGAGGCTTTGCACGTAGCGGCAGGGTCACCTCCGTCGCAACCGAAGACGCCGACGAACCGACTGTAGTTATGTCGAGACCGATATCGATGGTTTTCTTCCCCTTCACCGGTCAGTTTCGGTCGAGATTTACATAATTTCAAAGGATCGGTGCGGTTTCGGTTTTGGACCAAAACCGCACCAATGCCTTCGGTTTTCATCCCTACCGGAAGGCAAAAACATCTAACTGCCTTTTGCAACTAAAATAAAAATAAAGTCGAAGAACAAATTAGATGATGTGGAAAATGTACTACTCTCTTATTTTTTTTAAGAATCTTACATGTAAGTAGTGATATAAGCATTCTTTCTACTTGGATATGCTAATAGTGATCGATGTGCTTTTAAATGATTAGTTAGGCTACATTTTGGATGTTGAGTTGAGTTGAGTTGAGTTGTGAATAATAATATTTTATGAATCTCATTGAGATGAGTTTAACTTTTTAAGTAGAGACATGTTTAACTTTTGTAGATTAAAATATATGAAGTATATTAAGATAATTTTAACTTTTTATAAAAAATTAAAAAAAATAATAAATTCCATTAATAATTAGTTTAAGATAAATTGAAATAAATTTAATTTAATTCAATAACCAAACCCATTTAAATTTATAATATGCCCCCGATATGAATAGAAAATTGACTTTTGTGGCGCACAAGTAGTTGATGTTTTATCAATATTGTTTATAGACATTCTGTTGAAAATTTGAAATGCATTTCGGAATCAAAAAGTCTACTTGCACTCGGCGTGGGAAACTCCTGCATACCCGTCCCTCCATGTGGAAAAATTGAAACGGCGCGTTTTGTGTTTAACCCAAATGACAGGTTCGTCTTCTTCGTCTACCCACGAACAGAGCATGAAGGGTTGGGTCTTCTTCTCATCTTCTTTGTCTACCAATGAAGACGAACACATGTTTAGTTCTTCTCCTCTTCTTCTTAGATTCGGTGATTTTGGGTCTTCTTCATTTATTTTATTTTATTTTATTTTCCCTGAATGTGTGTGTAAGTTTGAATATGATTTTTTTTTTCTTTTCAGTTTTTTCTAAACGAGTATCCACTGGGCATAAGTTTGCAACTCGATTCGATGTTCAACATTGGCACGGGGACAAAGCCATTGGTAGTTGAATTGAAAACTAGACAGTACAAAAAGTAAAGAATATTCAAACAAGAATAGGGAAAAAAAAAAAAAAAAAAGACAAGTGAAGAAGAAGACAATTTTCAAAACAACAATTTTTTTCTAGGATGGGTTTGGTTTTCTGAAATCGCTGCTTTTAAAAAAATATATATATATCGGCTGACGTGGTTAGCAGATTTCGTAAAAGGTACCCAACACCGAGTACCTGTAGTAGAGTTGTTTCAGAATATTCTAGAAAATGATAAATTTCAACTTACTTTAACTTATTTGAAATTAAAAAATATTTTAATATATAACACTTAAATAATTTAATTTTTCGTTAAAGAGTTTTTAAAACTCCTAATGCAACCCAAACAAACCTGGTCTTAATCGATTATGGTAGTTAAAATTGGCGTGAAAGTGGTAATTATAGTTTGCAGGTAGTAATAATCAGATTTTTAAACTGTCCTTAAGAGATTATTAGTTTGGATTCGGAGATGATCTCAACTCATCTCACTACTATTCATAAATTTTGATTCATAAATCTTATTATTATTCACAAACCTTTTCAACTCATCTCTAAATTCAAACCACGTGCACTCATGAAATTTTGTGGAGTCTGGAGGTAGTTCTCGGTCCGGATTTTTTTGGGGGCTGATAACCGAATTATCTACAGACCCATACGAAGGAGCGGATATAGATAGACGAGACGAGTATTGAATTTAAAACTCGGTATCTGTAAATCGAGTTTACTTTTTTTAAAATAAGTTATACCCAAGCTGAGTACAAATGGAGTACAATCCAAAATCCAAATTTAAAAAAATTAAAAGAGAAAATTGATTTTTGCAAAACACAGGTATCCAGATTTCCAAGTTTCAAAAATTCAAATTCTTCTAAATACCGGTCCGGGTTAATCTGGACAGATACCTGAACCCCGTTACACGCCCGAGTTCAAATTCGAGTATAGCCGGACACCTAGATTTGAATCTGGGTAAACAGTGTTACGAGAAACACGAAAGGTTCTACCTTTTGTTCTTTCACCATCGAACAATATGCATTAGCCAAGCGTGCTTGATGTGCGTGTTAGGCGCCAGTACCATTTGTGCCCAAGTGTTTGCTGCTGATGACCCTCTGCAGCAGGCGGGATTCCACCCATTTGGCATTATATCTACATAAAGAAAGCTAAATTGGGCTGGCGATGAGGAAATATATAAGATTATTCCAACAAGCCTAGTGAGTTAATTTGACTGTCCGAACTCCGAAGAACAACGTGAGGTACTGACACACCTCAATATTGCTACAGTCCGAAGTATATTTTCACACGACAGCTAGCGGATTACATCATCAGTGGGCATGTCACCCATTTTCTCAGCATGACGATATGAAATAGAAAATTATCACTTAAACATTTTGTTTTGGATGAGTGGTCCATCCACATGGGACCCGGTCGATCGAACAGTGAATGGGGATAAATTAGAAGCAATGCCTGGATCACCACCAGTTCTTGACCAGACTCATAATTATTATCGATTGGAGTTCCTGTTATTTTATTTACATTCACATATGATTTTGGACATCACGATGCAACCATGTATTACAAAAATCTTTGTACATTAGTATTTAATCTATTTGAACGTGAAACTTTCGGTATTAAATATGGTCATAGACTCATATATAGGATAATGTTATATAAATTCCGTGTACTTGTTATGTATAATGGATATTTATACTCTTATTAGTAAAAGAAGGTTGATTGGGCGTTGTCACATGGAATCTAATTAAATATTATATGAAGTTCGTCGTCAACTATTAATTTTTACTCTGCTTTAATTTTTTTTCTATCTATCTTCTCTGTTTTTCTCTCTAATGATCTCTTTCATTTAATGACTTCCCACGTGGTCTTGCAATTTAGTTAACTACAAGTTGTAATTTTGATTTCATCCTATGTTCAGTACTACTAGTAGAGTTGACTTCAGAATAATTAAAATTTCGTCGGTGGGCAAGAGAGACAATTTATATTTAAGAAAGATTTCAGAGAGACAATTGTTTTCATCCTATCTTCATTACCACCATCTGCGCGCATCTGCATTTTCATCCACTCATTCCAAAAATTCAACAACGATAGTATATAATTTTTGTCACTCACTACCTTGGTCCCCAGAGTTTATGACGTTGAGTTCACTGTTTTAAAAATCCTAGTTCTTCAAGGGAATATCTATGTACAATTTTTATATATAGTACAGTATGCTTTATTATGTGGTTTAAATACTAAAACATATGTTTGGTTTGCTTTTTTAATTTTAATGATTCACTTCTCGAATAACCAAGTGACACACGACTGTTTTTTTGAGGGAAAATGTTAGTATGTTGCTTGACTTTGCCCCCTCATTTTAACCGCTCATGAATTTATTTATTTTTACTTAATGATTAAGGAAGTAGTTTTTAGTGTATTGGTATATTTTTTTTTAAATATATAAATATGTTAGAAATGTAAAAATAAAAAAAAATAACAAAATGGAGATTTGTGCTAGCAAACACGCCCAGCAGTCAAAGTTGGGCAGCACGCTAGCACTGCCCTTTTTTAAATGGGTTGGAGGAAGTTTCATTTGTAGAAAAACTCTGTCCATAGTGCAATATCAACAGAGTGTAATAAAATAGGATGAGATCAATATAACATATATGATACACAAGTTGCAACTCTTTCCTAAAATTATAAGGACGATACCCGAATTTCATTGAATGTCATTATTTATAATCTTATTAGCAAGAGTAGAGTGATGCGGTACGTTGTCACATGCAATCTCTCAACATGCATGAAGGTTTTGGTCAACTTGCAGGTTTACTGATCAGCTTCGATTCATGTGTGTTCTCTCATTAAACTATTATTTTCTTCTTTACACTTTACAATTAGATAGCAAATTACATTTGTTTTAATTTTATTTTGGTGGGAATTCGTGAAGTTTGATTTTCCCAATTTTATAGTACCATGCTTAGCCGGTCAAGTTGTACTTCGGAATTGTTAAATTTAAGAAAGACTTGAGTGTAGACTAATGTGAACGGTTCACTAATTAACAAAGAACTATTTATGACTTATGAGAACAGATGAATCCTATATTATATTGTTCATTTCCGTCATGATCTGCAAGACTGCAACTTCAGATCTGCTCATGATCATTCCCAAAATCTAAAAACAAGCTATTGGCCAGCATCTTTTGTTACTGATTCTTGTCGATTGATCGCTTTATTCACGTCTAACTTGCTCGCTCGAGTTTATAAGGTGCAATTCACTACTTTATGAATACGCGAATTCTGTACTTTTTTCTTTAAGGGAATACGTATTTTCAGTTTTTTTATTATTATTTGCTTTAATACATTTAATTCCTTATAAGCAACCAGATAACTTTATGAAGGCCTTCTACCAGCTGCTAATTATATATATATATATATCCATCTAATGTCTGGCATGCTTGGGTGTGATTCTTACTGTTTATACTTGGTCATAAGTAAATTTTGGGTTATAGATTCTCTCCAGTTTTTTTTAATCAAAATTAGAAAGACTAATAATCGGGAAGATATATAAACATAACATGTGGAGTCCAAAACATTTAATGACACTCGTATGAGATTCCTAATGAGTAGTACCCCCACATAGATATTTAAAGTTGTATTTATTATTTTTCTCCAAATTATTGAACTAATATTTAATTTACATAGAAAGTTTGGGAGAATTTCAATTTGTAATCTTAATCATCTGATGTTATTGCACAATTTTATGGTGAAATTGGTTTTGCTTCTATCCTGAAAATTAACGCGCTTATGTTGTCCATTTTTCTAGGACTCAAAAGATCCAGGCTTTTGTGCATGGTACTAAATATTTTGGAGGTTTATTCTTCAATTTGGACATTAAATCTTAAGGCTTAGCCATGAGTAACCTTAGTACTGGAGGTCGCCAAGAGAACGGTCGGATGCGGTTAGTAGTATCTTCTTTTTCTTCGCATGTGAAAACGTTTTTGCATACATATATACAATATACACGTTTATCATAGGATTTTGTATGCATGGCTAAAAGGAACCTGCAGTACGGCACCTTATAACTAACTATATATATTTAGGTGCTTTTAGGGCAATTGGAGTCTGACAATTAATCATAGTTATTTGGTCCCATGATTTTAATCACTGCGTGTTTGATCTTTTTTCGCACAGGGATCCCGATATTGAGGAGCAAATCCTCATTAAAGCTGAAGTTAAGATGTCAAAGAAGAAAACGAAAAAGAGGCAACTTCCAAAGTGGACTGTAAAAATTCTTGATCCAGAAGGAGAGTTCCTTCGAATCTGGAAATTGATTTTCTTAGTGTCGTGCGTGTTTTCGGTATCAGTGGACCCTTTGTTCTTTTACCTTCCGGTGATTAATGAAGAAAAAAAGTGCGTTGCTTTTGATAAAAGATTACACATCATAAGTGTTTGTTTGCGAACTGTGCTGGACTCGATTTCGCTTGTGAAAATCATTTTGCAATTTTTTTGTCCTTACATAGACGAGAACGCTCGTCTACAAGGACAAGAAGCAGGAGTAGTTACAAATGCTTGGCCAATAACAAAGATGTGACGCCCCGACTCCTACGTACAAAACAACACAGGAGTTGTGACGTCAGGATGATGACAACACAGGTCATACATCCCAACGATAAGTGTTCAAGTGTGTGCAACGTGCAACCAGAGCATCAAAGAGTCGCAGCGGTTAAAATAAGTAAGTCTACTAAGTACCAGAATTTTATTTAATACAAAAATTATCCAAAATAAATATCCGAAATTATAGCAAAAGCCAAATACATAAACAAGCGAGAAATAAATTCCATAATCCAAATTGACAATAACCACATGTCACCTCCTCTAGGGAGCCGATCCCACAAGCTCCACAACCTTACCTATACCAAAATCTACAGTACCATAAAATGGTACCGCAGGTAAGTAATAATCCAAACAATCTCTAAGATCAAAATACATTTAATGCTACCAACCATGCATGCATATGATGTACTATACACCAGATCCCAAAATATCATTTTTTCCAAAAAATGAATATTTTTCAACACACGTCAAAATCCCATTATTAGCCCAAAAACATAATCCGTCTTTTTTCCAGAAAATGATTTACACAAAAATATCTATCGAACACTGTAGGCGGGAATCACAGGCGGGACTCTACCACCATCCTTGCTTACCACCATCCCTACACGTACACCGTAGGCGGGAATCGCAGGTGGGACTATACCACCAGCCCTACTTACCACCATTCCTACAGTTCTTTTCCACACAATACAAAAACCCACTAGAGCACTGTAGGCGGGAATTACAGGCAGGACTCTACCACCATCCCTGCTTACCACCATCCCTACCGCTTGCACCGTAGGCGGGAATAGTAGGCGGGACTACACCACAATCCCTGCTTACCACCATCCCTATAGTCTCTTTTCCTTTAAATCACATAAAAACCAGGTTTTCCATAAACACATGAACATGAATGCAATTACACGAAAACTCAGTTTTCAATTTACAAACATAAACATGCGTGCACATACAATGTACCAGACCAACAACAATATCCAATAACCAAACACAACTCCAACTTCCAATCCATCTGACCCCCAAAACCCCTCGAACTCAGTCCGGCACAACCAACCAATTACAGTAATAATAAATGAGTTAGCGCAAAAATATATTAAAATCTCAAAAGATGTTTGGGAAAATACTTACAGCTCTATATAATAATTTTTGCAGGATCACGGGAGAGTTGGAAGCGCCAAAAAAATAACTCCACAGTGTAAAAACACTATGGCCGAAATACACAGTATACCCAAATTTACACGGGGTCAAACGAAAACTTGAAATTGATAGGGAAGGGCCTATGGAAGGTGGTGAAGCTAGTGGAAGTGATGGTTGGCCGTGGGTGGCGGCCGAAATGGCCGTGGAAGGCTAAAAAGGCCGAAATGGAGATGAGCTTGTGGAGGTGGCTCCGGCGACAGATCGGAGCCGAAATTAGGTGGGTTAGGACGGCAAGGGGCCGGTGATGAAGTGGTGGCTGGAGGTGGCCGGACGGCAGCGCTGGAGCTCAAAACGCCGTGCGGCTTAGGTGGTGCATGCGGGCTATTGCCGGCGAGGGAGGGGCTAGAAATGGTGGGGTGGTGCCACTACATTCACAGCATCATCATCAGAAATTTCTTGATTCCTGCAGTTTCTCTTGATGTGGCCCGGCTTGCCACAACTCCAGCATGTGATTTGGTTCCCAGATCTAATCTTGCTTTTCCCCCTACTCTTGAAGCTTGACTTACCATGTCCTCTGCCCCTATTGTCAACAATAAGGGCAGATCCTGAACTCGAGGACTCATCTGAGTCTCTCCTACGTACCTCTTCAGCAAGCACCATGTCATGTATATCATCGTAGTTCAGTTTCGCCTTGCCGGTTGAACTACTCACAACCATCCTCATGGCCTCCCAACTATTTGACAACGATGCCAATAGAATCAATGCTCTAATCTCATCATCAAACTCAATCTTTACAGATGACAGTTGATTTGTGATTGTATTGAATTCATTCAAGTGTTGGCCTACGGACATACCTTCCGACATCTTCAGATTGAACAATTTCTTCATCAAGTGCACTTTATTGTTCGTCGACGGCTTTTCATACATACCTGACAAAGTCGCCGTGAGATCCACCGTGGTTCTCTCCTTACTGACATTGTGTGTCACCTTTCTAGACAAGGTCAGCCGAACAAGCCCTAGAACCTGTCGATCTAACAGGGTCCACTCAGCATCAGCTATGCTTTCCGGCTTCTTTCCCAACAGTGGAAGATGGAGTCTCTTCCCACAGAGATAATCCTCAATCTGCATCTTACAGTACCCAAAATCAGTGCCGTTGAACTTCTCGATCCCGGGTGCATTCACTTTATCTTCAGCCATCATTCTCCTTCAGATCCGACCTTGGCTCTGATACCAGTTGTTGTGAAATGTTATACAAAACACACACACCAATGATGGTAAATAAAGTAAAAACAACACAATCAAGAACATGACGCACAATATACGTGGTTCAGTAAATTGCCTACGTCCATAGAGCTGCAGAAATTTGATTAACCGGAGGAGATTACAATCACTCAATCTTAACTCACACTTTCTAGGGCTTTTTGCTCTCTCACACAATATGCACTCACAAGACAATTGTTCTCTCTCAAATATGCTTAAGAGCGTACAACACAAGTCTAATATGATGTATATATAGTTGTCGGGCACACCTCGAGCAAACAGCCAAATAAACATTGGATCGAGCAGAGTGTCGAACGATGGTCGGATGAACACTAGGGTTTGCTGACTCGTTCGAAAATGAGCAGCACAAAAGCCTATCCCAAGTGCAGGAGCGTGTCGCGTAGTAATTAGGAATAAATTTCTAGATCATCTCCACAGGGAAAGTGCTAAAAATAAACTCGTGTAAAATGGTGGAAATATTTACAATGAGAAAATAAAAATAAAAAGTGATGATATGTACAATGGATGAGAGAGTGCAGTGAAAAGAAGATTTTACTGGTCGTGAACCAGATTCATTTTTGGTTGATTTGAGTGTTTGAGATGCAGTGATGAAAATTAAATAAATTAAAATGCAAGACAGTGAATTTAAATTGCTGAAAATTAAATGACTGAAAATTAAAAGAGCAAGAAAATTAAATGACATAAAAATAAATTGCAGAAAATAAAAGTGAAGAAAAATAAATGACAGAAAATTAAATGACAAGAAAATAAAAGTGCAGGAAATTAAATGACATAAAATAAAAGTGCAGAAATTAAAAGTGCTGAAAAATAAAGGACATTAATTTAAATTGCATAAATTTAAAGTGCATAAAAATAAATGACATAAATTAAAATAAAAAATAAAATAAAATAAAGGTGGAGACTACAGATAAAGGAGAACAGCTCGATAACACAGTTGGTCCATTAGGTTCTCAACTGCATCACCAAACTCCCTCACTTCATCTACACTTTCTCCTAAAAATCTACAGACTACTCCTAAGCTATTCTACTGGGTGTCTAACATCGACCACCCTTTCTCATTCATTTACAAGCCTTATATAGGCTTCAAAAGGAAATGCATTCGTGCTGTATATGCCCATGCTTAGCTGCCCATGTCTCCCACATGCAGAAGAATCAGCTTTCTAGTTCCCACTGCTTTATTTTTCTTTCCTTTTCTTCCCACATGCAGCTGTCTCTTCTTTCTCTTTTTTTTTTTTTTCTTTTCCTACTTTTGGTTCCGTGCCCAGCATGCGTGCATTTCTTCTTCTTTCTCTTCTTTCTTTTTCTTTTCTTTCTTTTTCTCTTCTTCTCCATTTCGTCTCTGCTTCTCCTTCTTTTCTTTCTTTCTTTTTTTTTTTTTTTTTTTTTTTTTTTTTCCCGTTTCTTCCCGTCGCTTGCAGCGTCTCTTTCTTTTCTTTCTTTCTTTTTTTTTTCTTTTCTTCTTCTTTCTGCTTCTAGCATTTTCGTCGTTTCCATCTGCTTCCTACGTTTCCGTCGCTCTTTCTTTTCCTTCCGTTTTCAGTTCGGATAGGCTGCATGCATGAACGCGGCTGCAGGTGGCTGGGCAGCGATGTACGTGCATGCAGTGGCTGCGGCTTCGTGGAGGTGGTTTAGGTGGTGCTAGTGAAGTCGAAGTGGCTGGGCACGGCGGAGGAGCAGTTGCCGAACGCATGCAGAGTCGTGATGCAGAGCCGTGCATGGTGGTTGCGGTTGATGGAGGAAGGGAGCCTCGGTTGTGGCGTTGGGCTTGACTGGGCGGCAGAGACTTGGTCTCCGGCATTTTCTGTTGACTGCTTGTGGCTGGCGGAGGTGCGTTGGCAGCAGCTGCTTGGAGGTGGAAACGCACGGCTGGAGGTTGAAGACGACGCGAACGAGAGGTTGAAGATGAATCAAAACGACGTGTCGTTTTCGTCTATTGACAAAACGGCACGTCGTTTAGTGTAAACGGTGAAACCATTCACAGTGAAAAACGACATGTTGTTTAGTCAGCGCAGAAAAACAAAAAAAATAAAAAATAAAATAAAATAAAATAAAATAAAAATTAGACAAGCAAAATTAAATAATAATCACATAAAATAAAAATAAAACTAGACAAATAAAATAAAATAAAATAAAATAAAATAAGATAAAGAAACTAAAATAAATAAAACTAAACAAGAGATGAAAAATAAAATATTAAAAGTGTGTTGTGCATGTGAAAAATTATTGCTCAATAAATCACAAGTTATAAAATCAAGCATAAATTATGCTTTTAATCAATTTAATTCATAACTTGGATTTATGCCTTTTAACTATTTTTCCATCTAAAACCAATGATAAAATAATAAAACAATTAAGAATATATTGGTTTTAAATGTGTAAAATATGCAATAATGCAGCTCAATCACACCCCCCAACTAACCTTTTGCTAGTCTCTGAGCAAAATAGTGAAAATTAATTGAGATGAATATTGCGTAAAGCTCAAAATCCAAACAAAAGCAATCAAACACAATAATGAATTCTCACAAAATGCGACACGTAACTATCAACTCCCAGGGGCTATATTCACCAAGACTGTCTCAACAATCTTTCATTAAGAATTTGGGAAAATGTCTCAAAACTCAGATGTGTGTGTAGCTAAACGACTGTGTGTTCTTCATTACTACTCGGGATTTATCTCAGGATTTTTCAACCTTAAGATTAATCATTTCTGATTCTAACTACCTCAAAGCCCAAGAGTCTAGCAGTTTTCACGCCAACTCTGTTTAAAGGTTGATCACTCAACCCCCAAAGTTTGGGTAACTGTTTCTAGCCCTTTAATAAGGAAAGCGCAACGCTTCATCTTTTATTTATTATTACTATTTTTTTTTTCAAGTGGATTCGAACAGTGGGGAATCAAACCGAGGACTGTGCGCCTAATCCACACAATCCCAAGTTCGCCCTTACCACTGAGACAAATCCATATTTTTTTTTTCAAAAGGCTCGGTAGTCCTGCAGTTTACTTCTCCTGTGTAAAATCTATGAACAGTAAAGAAGAACACTATGAGTGTAAGCGTGTGCAAAAATATTGTTTGAGATTTTTCCTTCATTATATATAAATCATGCCAAGTCTATCTCAATAAATATAGCATCTCGGTGTTTCAAGTCATACATCAAGCAGAATATGATGCATCAGGAATTATGTTCTATGCTCAGGGTTGAAAATAAATCTTCATAGAATAATCCCGCTCAACTACACCACCAAGATGCTCAAATTGATGGAAATGGAGTGTGTCAATGATGTGTATAACAGTGCATATCACATTAAGGCAAAAATTGTGTAATCCAGTGCACACACACTAATACAGAAAAAATAAGTAATAAAAGAAAAACTATCACAGAAGATAAAGAAAGAAAAACAATCAACAAACAACAACATAGAAAATAAACAATCATGTAATCCATTATACACATGCAAAAAATAAATAAACAACAACACAGAAACTAAACAAAGAGAGGCAATAAAAGAAACAACATAAAATAAACAACAAAATGCAATAGCAGAAACAATATTTAAGTAAGCATGTGAAAGTAGAGAGAAAAAAAAAACTTCCTGGCCCAGAGGGTAATGCTTGAGGTGAAAAATTTTCTTGCGAAAATTTTTATGTGTTTCAGTCCAGCTAAGTGTTGAGTGTTCTCGACACTAGAACCCTCAAACTGGATCGAATTTGAAGATGATCTGCCAGCTGAGCAAGAGTTAAACATCCACTTGCCATAAATTCTGGGAGTCGTAAATCCCGAAGTTTGACAATTGCCGTAAATCATGGAGCCCTGGGTCCGGATCATGCTGTAAATCGCAAATAGACAAATGCTTTATGGCCTCGATCTCTGCTTTGGGTCCCGACTGGATTGATATTCGCTGAGCCTTTGAATGCTTCGGACCTCTATATAAGAGACCATTTCCACCCTCTCGTAACACAGAACAATCTCTGCATTTCTCATATTTCTCTTTCTTTCTTTTTCCCAGTTCTCACAACTTCTCTCAATCTCTCAACTTGTCAAATGGCCAACCGAGATTCTGCTAGCAATATTCCTGATCTGAATCAAGCATCACCTACCCCTCAACCAATCTTTCTCTGTCCTGAGGCCGTCAATGCCATGGTTGGGGTAGAGATATATTTCTCTACCCGGTCCGATGCTAAGGTGGTTGCAGGAACGAGAATATTGGGTTCCCAATATGCTGCCGCCGTTAATGCTATGTCCCGGAGATTTCTTTCACGAGAGAATGAAGTTGACGAACTTAAACTTCAGATTTCTGAATTGCAAGAAAAGCTTGCAAATAAACGAAAAAAAATTGAAATTTTAAAACGTGAAAATAGGGAGTTGTGGGGATATGTAGAACAGTATGCTCAAAAACTTCAACCACACATAGAAGAGATGGAACGAAAGACGGGACAATTACAAAGTGATCAGCAGCGTTTAACAGCAGAGGTTCAACGTTTACAAAAGATAGAGGGTCAGTCTGCTGTTTAGTCTGCTAGTTTATGATAAAGCTTGTTTGTTCGTTATCTTTCCAACTTTATAAAATTAGTCTTTGAGTATTAAAGTCACAACAAATCTCCTTCCCTTATTTATTTATTTATTTATTTATTTTTTTGTATATATATAACACTCAGAACACCAAATAAACACATGCAAGGAAAAAAATGATTTTTTTTAATATATAAATATGCAGAACACCAAATGAACATATGCAAAAAAAAAAAAGTGAACTTTTTTTTATATAAATATGCAGTGAATTTAATGTAGCAAGTAATGTAAAAACAGAAAAGAAATGACTCATTCAAAAGCGGGTTTTCTAAGACTCAATATCCCTAAAGAAATACCGCAAAATAAATGGGATAACAGGTAAGATAACTACTTTTCCAAAGCGGACACTTGCGATCATTGTGCAATCGCGTGTCGGTATCACTTCATCATGCCAGGAAATCCTGGACGCTGACATGGTATTTTTTTGTTCTTTTTGTTTTAAATAAAGATAAAAACCACGAGTTTAAATTTAAACAACTTTCCCCGGCAACGGCGCTAAAAACTTCACTCGTTCGAAAATGAGCAGCACAAAAGGCTATCCCAAGTGCAGGAGCGTGTCGCGTAGTAATTAGGAATAAATTCCTAGATCGTCTCCACAGGGAAAGTGCTAAAAATAAACTCGTGTAAAATGGTGGAAATATTTACAATGAGAAAATAAAAATAAAAAGTGATGATATGTACAATGGATGAGAGAGTGCAGTGAAAAGAAGATTTTACTGGTCGTGAACCAGATTCATTTTTGGTTGATTTGAGTGTTTGAGATGCAGTGATGAAAATTAAATAAATTAAAATGCAAGACAGTGAATTTAAATTGCTGAAAATTAAATGACTGAAAATTAAAAGAGCAAGAAAATTAAATGACATAAAAATAAATTGCAGAAAATAAAAGTGCAGAAAAATAAATGACAAGAAAATAAAAGTGCAGAAAATTAAATGACATAAAATAAAAGTGTAGAAATTAAAAGTGCTGAAAAATAAAGGACATTAATTTAAAGTGCATAAAAATAAATGACATAAATTAAAATAAAAAAAAATAAAGGTGGAGACTACAGATAAAGGAGAACAGCTCGATAACACAGTTGGTCTATTAGGCTCTCAACTGCTTCACCGAACTCCCTCACTTCATCTGCACTTTCTCCTAAAAATCTACAGACTACTCCTAAGCTATTCTACTGGGTGTCTAACATCGACCACCCTTTCTCATTCATTTACAAGCCTTATATAGGCTTCAAAAGGAAATGCATTCGCGCTGTATATGCCCATGCTTAGCCGCCCATGTCTCCCACATGCAGAAGAATCAGCTTTCCAGTTCCCACTGCTTTATTTTTCTTTCCTTTTCTTCCCACATGCAGCTGTCTCTTCTTTCTCTTTTTTTTTTCTTTTCCTGCTTCCGGTTCCGTGCCTAGAATGCGTGCATTTCTTCTTCTTCTTCTTTCTCTTCTTTCTTTTTCTTTTCTTTCTTTTTCTCTTCTTCTCCGTTTCGTCTCTGCTTCTCCTTCTTTTCTTTCTTTTTTTTTTTTTTTTTTTTTTTTTTTTT